>PVHX01015135.1:0-14887 GCA_004024805.1 Geosciurus inauris
CTTAGAGAATTTCAAGAAAACCCGGTCAGGAAGGGGAGGGGTTGGGTACAGGAAGAGAAGGCCATAGTCCTTCCTGATGGGCCAGGAAAACTCGCTGATTGACAGGAGGCATGTCCACTAGTGACGTCACATCTGGCTTGCAGCTCTGCTGATCAGGTTCCTTATTTGGGCATCTTGGACCCTGACCAAACCTGACAGAAACCAGATCAGACGCTCCTGCTTTAACTCATGTCTCTGTTTGGTCTGCTGTCTCCTGGGTGAGAAGAAGAGAACAGAAACCTGGTGGGCAAAAGCCCTCGGGTTGGATTTCTCAGTTCGTCTTCCATCTCATGCTGACCCACGAGGCACCCACCCTACAATTTCCGCCCTTCCCCTTGGCACACGCAATCTGTCTTGCTTCTGTCTATGAAGGACAACCCTTGTCTAAACCTAGAATTTTCTTTAAAAATAATTTATTAATTCTATCTATAGAGTAGAAACATACACATACATAGGTACTCACAAAGAGGTTCCCTGGCAAAAGTGCCTGATTGTTCCTGCACTCTGGGCATAGAATTCTGGAGGGATGCTTTAGGAGCATCAGAGGACTTTAGCTAATGGTTAGAATGCTTGGACCATAAAAGGGAGAAGCAAGCATAGGGTAATAACATCTCTGTGACAGAACAAAGGAGCTGTCATAATACTTAACATTTATATCACTGTCCACTTTCTATTAGCTCATTGAATCATCTCCATACCACAGATGCAGAACTGAAGCCCAGAGAAGTTGAATTGTTTTCCTTAGGTCACCTGGCTAGTACGAGACAAGGACAGAATTCAAGGTGCTGGAGACTTAACCACACCGCTAATGATTTTGCTTCCTCCTCTCTATATAACTTGCTGCCTATGCAGCATTTTTTCACTCAGTCATCCATCTCTCTCTCTCTCGGTCTCTCAATCACAAGACCCAGGCTCTGGGCCATCCAGGCTGGGAAACAAGACAAACAGAAAAGGGTCCCAGCTGTCAAGATTGCACCCTAGATGATCACACCTCAGAAGTTTTATTAAGTAGCAGAATGACCCAAGGGAGGAAGTGGTTACCTCTGCTTTGGTGAGTTTCCCGGGGTGAGTGGGGAGATAGAATATTTTGATGTGCCAAGTGTTGGGGTAGGGACCGTAGGCTTCTCCAATATAGGTTCTGTGTCCTTCTAAACCTTCTATCTACCCCCAGCTCTCAGCACAATGTTTGACACATAGGAGACACATAGTTAATCCTTGGTGCATGAATGAATTTCATGAATGACAGAATGTTACCCAGGCAAAGGAACAGGCATATCTAATGTATATATACAGAGGATTTAATAGTTCCTATCTATTCACTTTTGCAACTCAGTTGCTGCTATTTGTTGTGGCAGTTGATATAACCCAATCTTGCTTTTTAAAAATGTTTTTAATTTTTAAAGATGTTTTAAATTGGCACAGAAGTTTATTTATGGGTGATTGTGTGATGTTTTCATACGTGTGTATATTGTGTAATGTTCAAATCAGGGACAATATATCTATCTCAAATATTTATCATTTCTTTATAGTGAAAACATTCAAAACCCTTACTTCTAGCATTTAAAAAATATACTGTTAATAAATAAAAAAATAAAAACCAGAGAGAACACAATGCTAAAATCAGAGAAACACAAAGATTTGCTCAAAGACACAATAAAACTACTCAGGAGCCAAGTCCTCAATTCCCAAATCTGATACCCTTTCCCACTTGTAACATAATGATCTACTGATGATGATTGCTTCTTAGTTGAGCATTTGCAGGAATTAAAGTTTAAAATAAAAGAGGATAAACTGTTCTCTTATGTTTTCAGATATATAAATATATGTGTACATATATACTGTTATTATCTATGATCACCCTATTGCACAACAGAACACGAGAACTTATTCCTCTATACAAGTAGAAAATAGTACCTGTTGATCAACCTTCCCCATTCCTCCATACCCTCTCCCTCCCCAGCCTCTGCAAACCACCATTTATCTCAACTTCTATGAGATAAAGTTCTTTAGATTCCCATATGGTGAAACCATGCAGTACATGTCTTTCTGTGCCTGCCTGTCTTATTTCACCTAAAATAATAACCTCTAGTTTGATCTATGCTGTCACAAATGACAAGATTTCATCTTTTTATGGCTTAGCAGTAGTCCATAATGCACCCATAACACATTTTCTTTATCCATTCTTCAGTCGATGAATACTCGACTTCATTTCTTGCCTATTGTGAATAGTGCTTTAATAAACATGAGAGAGCAGATGTCTCTTCAACATACCAATTTCATTTCCTTTGGATATATTCCTAGTAATGGAATTTCTGGATCATATGGTTGTTCTATTTTTAATTTTTGAGGAACCTCAATACTATTTTAAATGGTTGTCCCAATTATATTCCCACCAACCATGTTTGTTTATTTTTCTCCATATGCTCACCAACACTTGTTACTATCTTTTGTGTTTTTGACAACAATCATGTTAACTGGAATAAGAGTGATATTTCATTGTGATTTTGATTAGCATTTCCCTGATAATGCCAATGCTGATCATTTTTTATATACCTCTTTGCCATTTTTGTCTTCTTTTGAAAAATATCAATTTGGGTCTGTTTTCCAAATAGATTTATTTATTAATCAGATTATTTGGGTTTTGCTATTAAGTTATTTGAGTTCTTTGTCCATTCTGGAAATTAACCGTTTGTCAGGATGGATGTTCCATATGTCGTATCTTCACTCTGTCAACCGTTTCTTTTACAGAATTTTTTAGTTTGAAGTGATCCATTAGTCTATTTTTATTTTATTTTGCGTGCCTCTAAGGTCTTATCCAAAAAAAAATCCTTGCCCATCTCAATGTCCTGCAGGTTTTCATATATGTTTTCTTGTATTTTCACAGTTTGGGGGCTTACATTAATGATTTTAATATATTTTGAGTAGATTTGTGTATGTGGTGAGAGAGGAAGATCCAGTTTCATTCTTCTGCATATGGACATCCAACTTCAAAACTGCACTTAGTAGAGACTGTCCTCTCTCCATTGCATGTTCTTAGCCCATCTATTGAAGATCAGTTGGCTACAGATGTGTGGGTTCATTTCTTATCTCTCTAGGTTGTATAATGCCTCCTGCTTTGTTCTTGTTCAAGATTGCCTGAGTTTTTCAGGGGGTTTGTGGTTCCTTATTAATCACATCACATCTCTAGATTTCTTTGAGTAGTATGGACATTTTAAGAATGTTAATTCTTCCAGTTGATGAACACAGATGTCTTCCCATCTTTTTGTGTCATTTTCAATTTCTTTCATCAATATTTTATATTTTTCCTTGTAGAGATCTTTTTTTGTCTTTGGTGAAATTTATTCCTAGGTTTTTGTTTTGTTTTGCAGCTATGGTAAATGGGATTGCCTTCTTGATTTCTTTTCCAGATAATTCTATATGTCTTTTAGTTGAAGAATTTGGTCAATTTACATTTAAGGCAATTATCAAGTGGTAAGGTGTTACTACTGCCATTCTGTTGCTTGTTTTTTAGTTTTATTGTAGTTCCTTTCTTTTTCTTCCTCTCTTACAGTGTTCCTCTGTGGTTAAGTGATTTTTCCTAGTAGCATGTTTTGATTCCTTGTTTATTGTTTTTACTTATTATTTGAAGGTTTTTGCTTTATGTTTCTAATGAGGCTTACAAAATAAGTCTTTTGATTATAACAAGCTTTTTTGAAATGATAGCAACTTAACATTGCTAATAAAGATAGAAAAAGAGAAAACATTTGGCCTTTGGTTTTATGGTATTGGCTTATTTAAATTAGCATGATATTCTCCAGCTGCAAATGCCATAATTTCATTCTTCTTTAAGGCTGAGTAATATTCCATTGTGCATATGTACCACATTTTCTTTATCTATTCATCTGCTGAAGGCATCTAGGTTCTTTCTATAGCTTAGCTATTGTGAATTAAGCTGCTATAAACATTGATGTGGCTGTGTCACTGTGGTATGCAGTATGAGTCCTTTGGGTATAAATTGAGGAATGAGATAGCTGGGTCCAAGTTTTCTGCGGAATCTCCATACTGCATACTTCAATAGTGGTTGCACCAATTGCAGTCCCCCCCAGCAACATATGAGTGTATCTTTTTCCCCACGTTCTTGCCAACATTTATTATTGCTTATATTCTTGATAATTGCCATTCTAACTGGAGTGGGATGAAATCTTAGAGTAGTTTGGATTTGCATTTCTTTAATTGTTAGAGATGATGAACATTTTTCCATATATTTGTTGATCGATTGTATTTCTTCTTCTGTGAAGTGTCAGTTCAGTTCCTTAGCCATTTATTGACTGGGTTGTTTGATTTTTGGTGTTAAGTTTATTGAGTTCTTTATATATCTTGAAGATTAGTGCTCTGTCCAAGGTGCATGTGGTAAAGATTTTTTCCCATTCTGTAGGGTCTCTCATCACATTACTGATTGTTTCCTTTGCTGAGAAGAAGCTTTTTAGTGAGACAGGATCTCACTGAGATGCTTAGCACCTCGCCGTTGCTGAAGCTGGCTTTGAACTCGCAATTCTCCTGTCTCAGCCTCCCAAAGTGCTGGGATTACAGGCATGCACCACTGCACCGGTGGCTGTATGGCTATTTTGACAATAGAATACCATGCTAAATGAAATAAACCAATCTCAAAAACCAAAGGCCAAATGTTTTCTCTGAAATGCAGATGCTGATCCATAATGGAAGAGGGGGCATCTAGGGAAGAAAGGAGGAACTTTGGAGTGGGCAGAGGGGAATGAGGGGACAGTAGAGGCTGTGGGGTGGGAAGAATAGTGGAATGTACATGTATGTACCATATGTGCATATGTGATTGCACAAATGGTGTGCCTCTACATCATGTATGGCCAGAGAAATGAGAAGTTGGGCTCCATTTGTGTACAATGAGTTGAAATGCATTTTGCTGGCATGTATAACTAATCAGAACAAATAAAAAAACAATTAGATGGTCAAAATAAGTTCAATAGTATCAGTAAATAACAATAATGCAAATGATTTAAATTTGCTTTTAAAATACAGAGCTTTAACTGATTAAGAAATCCAGCCTTATTCTACTTTTAAGGGGCACACTTATTTTTAAAACTCACAGAGGTTTGCTAATGTATTGCAAAAGAAACTCCATGCAAAATGTAAAGCTAGCTCTTTGGAATATACCTGGTTATCATTCTAGTATGCAAATGTGCCATGATACCACTGGGCAATTGTCAAAATTTTAAGGAGACTGGATTGGCTTTGAAGGAGTTCAGAGCATGCCATCTCCAAATATGCCATTTTGGCACATTGATTATTTTGAGCTGCAGGTGGTAGAGCAGCAGCAAATGCAGGAAGCCTCTCTGACCTCCCTGTTTCTGCCTGAAGCAGGACATAAAACTTCCCATGCAAAAGGTATTCTCCCTGTACAAGGAAGAAAACATTTTATCACCTTAAATAAGTGATTAATACTGAGATGAATCTCTACAAAGAAAATGTTACTAGAATTTATAATCCTTATCTTCCATTTAATTCCCCTATGTATTGCCCAGTCACTTTCTCATAATATACTGAGACTAGTCCACGGCTCCTCTTCTTGTCACTTTCATCATTCATTTATTAATTTAACAAGTATCTGTTGAACTCCTTACTCTTTGTGAGGCACAGTCCAAACATTATAGATACCTCAATGAACGACAACAACAAAAGATGGTCTCTGCCCTCAAGAGGTTGACTATCACCAGAGCAAGGAAACAAGCAAGGCTTTTTATGTCTTGTAAAGATAAAAACATACGAGCCAGCGAGCTCTTCAGAATGGCAAACATCCTAGATCTGGTTTCCTAGATACAGAATCTGAGATGACAATTTTTTGAAGGAGACTCTTAGAAGAAAGGCATGAGCCAGGACAGAACAGGAAAAGAAGCTCAAGTGACAATGAACTGGCCTCCACTAGAATCTGACTTCAGCCTGATCCCAGAGGAAGCTGTGGAGCATGAATTGCACCATGGAGGACTGTGGCCCATGGTACTCCCTTCGTCAGTCAGTCATTGGTCCTGAGTACTCTTCCACCTCTCTCCCACCTCTCAACCCACCACCCAGTTTCCTCTTCAGCTAAGACAATTCTCCAGAGAAGGGAACAGTTTTGAGCCTTTAGCAACCAACATGGCAACTGAAAAATTGGTATTAACCCAGAAGATTGGATCTCAAGGAAGCACAGACAGCAACTGGGGACTGTAAAATAGTTTGATCTTAACCTCTTTTTAGATCAAAAGGAAGAGAAAAGAGAATCCTAGGAAAATGAACTAAGAACACAAAACAGAGCAGACATCCAGAGACTCAGGGAGACTGTGGGCTGAGTGGGGCTGTGTCTGGGAGAGGCTGGGCTGGAAATGCCTGTGTGACTTGGGAGAGGAAGAATTTCAGAGAGGAGGAGTAAGGCTGGGTCATCACGCTCAGCTTCTATCCTATACCTTGTCCTTGGCTTGGTAGTAGGATGGCTCTCAATAGGCAGATGCAAGTATGGTAGAACCTGACCACCAGCACCTTCAACTTGTGTTCACTCATCCTGGATTGCTGAGACACCTTGTACTTTAATGGTCAATGTGGGCTGGGAGGAAGATAAAGGGAATGATTTTAGCCATTGTTCTCCAAAGTCTGTCCTCAAATAGGAATGCCCACAGAGGATGTGGAAAAGAAATTGCTTTATTCATTTATTTTTCACAGTTGCTGGACCAGTGGATGGTGAAAACAAAGACCAACCAAATGAGAACAGGCAGAGGCAATTTTCAGAGATTATTATAGCAAGTAAGTCTGATACAGTCACTGCAGAGACTTAAAAAGCAGACAGAAGAGTAGGAAAGCTTAATCGTAGGAAAAAAGGAAGGTTTAAGTGTGCTCTGATCAGCAGCTGTAAGCAGGCAGCTAAACGCAGCCATCCTATGAGACTGGTTAAGTATACATATTTGATTTTCTCTTATTGGTCATGAATTGGAAGCAAGGACAAAAATTAGGGAAGTTTTCAATTATCAATCAAGACTTGGACATGCGGCCGATTAAAATCATTAGCTTTCCTGTTCTGGTTGTTAGACATAGTGATCAGACTTCCTGTGAGGCTGACATATAGATAGTAGGCTGGTTTCCTGGGCTGGTTTTTGCAGCTAATGCATTGGTTGCTGCAGATTGTGGGTCAGAGTTCTAATTTTATACATAATTATGCCATTGTTCCTTAGTATATTCAGTCTTTCAGGATCTAGAGAATGTGAAACAGCTCAGTTGGACTATATGGTTGTGAAGAATTTTGTTGGGATAAAAGAAATAGATTTCTGAGAGCATTGTCTGTTGGTAGAAAGCACAAAGAGAACAGGGATCTGGGGAAATGCAAGTCTTTTCATTCACAGATTCATTTACTCAACATGTATACTCAGCAATTGTTTATTACATGTTCCAGATATTGTCCTAGAGTATGGGGTTGCAGTAGAGGTCCTGTCCTTGGGGAGTGTAGAGTTTTCAGAGGAATAAACTCAGGTTACAATGGCAGCATGTGAGAAGTGGGGCTTCTCTCAATTAGAAAATCAGGAGAATCTGGAGGAAGTAACACTTAAACTAAGACAAGCATCAGGTGACAGGGAAAAGGAACTGAGTTCCGGGCAGAAGGTGGAGCACAGGCAAAAATTGAAAGGTGAAAGGGGACATGGAAAGGGGAATAAAACACATCCTGATCTGTCCCAGACAGGCCTGGCGACCCCGTGCAATGACTAATCACCGTAACTTTCACTTTCAGAAGGGTTCTGGTTGCTCACCTAAGTATGGTGTATTTGAGAAATGGGAGCTTGAGAGGGAGAAGCAGGATCAGAAAGTGACTGCAGAGGTAGTCAGGGCCTCAAATAACTGGCCTTAGAGACCAGAGTGTGATGCAGAAAGGGAGGACTGGATATCCATGCCATGACTAACAGGCACATCACACTTCTAGTGCCTTCTCCCACTTCCACAGTGCATACAAGTCATAGTTAATTTCTCTATCAGGTCATTTAATTTCTCTATCAGGTCATTCTGTCACCAGGTAGAAAAGGATAAAGGGGTAAGACATAAATTACAAAAAAAATTTAAAGATTTTAACAGGCTTTCATTTACAATTTTAGAACCAAGCAACCCACAGAACCAGAACAGGTTCAAGAATTCTGACCTGCAACATGGCCTACCAGTGTTTATGGATGGCAAACCAAAGTGCGATATAGAGGCAGCTTAAATAGCCTTGAAGGAATCATCTCGACGCCTGCCATTGACTGCAGCTCAGCCTCTGTATTCAGCCAAGATTCAGCCATGTGTTACAAAAGTGTACACCTGAGTTAAGTTTTTTTAAAAATATTTTTTAGTTGTTGATGAATCTTTATTCATTTATTATTTATATGTGGTGCTGAGGATCGAACCCAGTATCTTACGCATGCTAGGCAAGCGCTCTACCACTGAGCTACAGCCCCAGCCCCTGAGTTAAGTTTTTCAGTCAGCTTCATGTACTAAGTCAGACTATGATTCACTACGTAAGGAGTCAAGTGTGGAAGAAGCATCTTCAGGCCAAATTTAGTGTGTCTGCCTTCAACAATGTCAATGTTCCTTTCTCTTTTCTGTATCAGTATAAAAATATGGAGTTCAAGGCTAATACCATTCAGATCCAGGTTCCTTCTGGAATTCTCTGGTGTTGCCCTCATCTGCAAAGTCCAAAAATGACACACCATTGTGTTCACTAAACAGAGCTGGGATTAAATGCTAGCTTCATTCCTTTCTTATCAGTGTGACCTCAGGCCATTGGTATAATCTAAGCCTCGGTTTCCTCATAAGTGAAATTCAGATGAATACCCAGTGGTGGCCCCTTAGCAGAGCACAAGTATGAGAATTAGAGAGGATATATGGTAAAGCCAGGGGAATGGTTACTGCATTCATAGAAGTATAGGAGATGGGCAAGCAGGCTTCCGCCAGAGGAGAGAGGCCCCCTGGAAATAGCTATCAAAACTTTACCTGCAGGGGCTGGGATTATGGCGCAGTGGTAGCGTGCTCACCTAGCACGCATAAGGCACTGGGTTCGATCCTCAGCACCACATAAAAATAAAATAAAGATATTCTGTCACCTACAACTAAAAAATAAACATTTAAAAAAAAAAAACTTTACCTGCACTTGGAGCTGGGGTTGTGGCTCAGTGGCAGAGTGCTTGCCTAGCATATGTGAGGCACACTGGGTTTGATCCTCAGCACCACATAAAAATAAATAAACAAAATAAAAGATATTGTGTCCATGTACAACTAGAAAAATATATATTTAAAAAAAAACTTTACCTGCACTTGATAGCAAGTGTTGCTGGTGCTCCCACCCATATCCCCATGGGATTGCCAGGAGCTGTGTTCTTCTTTCAGACTTCAACTGGCAGCACCTACATCTCACTCTCTGGCCATCAGAGTCTACTCTTCCCACATTCAGGGCAAACCAGAAGTGCCACAGGATTGATACCCTGTCCCCAACAAGAGCAACTCTCAGCTAATAACTATGGGTGTTCCCTACCCACTGCTCCCCTTGGCTGTGATAATACTAAGACACAAGTTCTTCATTGTCTCACAGAACTTTCCAGTGGAATTAAGCTCCAGGGGTTCATATCTTTGTTGGCAACAACACCATTAGCACCTGCCTTCCCAGCTTATTTCCCACACCTATGGCTATTTCATGGAAACACTTCTTAAACAAACTTCTTTCACTCAAATTCTTGTCTTGGATTTGCTTCTGGGGGAACTCAAACTTCTAGGAATATATTCTATAAATTATCATTACACATATGCAAAAATGGCACATACAATTTATTAATTCAGCATTGCTTATAATAGTGAGAAGTTAGAAATACAATATCCAAAGGAGTCTGGTTTACTACATTACTATACAAACACAAAATACATTCTGCAGCTGTATAAAAGAATGAAAAAGTAATTTGTCTTTGGCATGAAACAATCTGAGCCATTAATGGAAAAGTAAGATACAGAACAGTACAGAGTATGTTACCATTTGTGTAAAAGAATAAAAGGCTTGTGTGTATGTGTATTTGTGTGTATGTTTGCACATGAATAGAATGTTTCTGAAGAATATCCAAAAACATATAATCCTGAGGGCCCCTAAGGAGGGAAGAGAACTAGGAAGAGAGACTTTTCACCATTCATTCTTGAATGTCTTTCAATTTTTGTACTACGAATTAGGCTTCAATACAAAAATAAAAGTAACTTTGAAATAATAAATGAATAAGTAAAGGGAGGATTGTCATTCTTCATTGGGCATCTTTATTGGGCCCATTGACTCTAGTATGGGATGGATTTGAACAAAATCCTGCCAGCTCACAAGCTCCTGGTTCCATCCACGGCTTTGCTGTGTATTTTAAGTTCTGGCTCCACGGGCTCCTGAAGGTCTGCACATTTGCCCACGTAGGGAAGTCTCACTTCCTTCAGCAAAAAGAGGAGCTGCTTCATTTCCCTTTATTTTTGCCCACAAGGGCTGCTGCCATCACCTTTCTCAGAAGGCGCAACAGCATCTTTACCTACACACAAGGAAGTCTGGCCAATTACCTTCTGACCAGAAGGTGCTGAAGACACCTAAGTCATATACACAATTCATACACGCACACAAATGGAAGTCCAAGCAGGTCTTCCTGAGACATAAATATCCCAGTTTCCTAAAGGGCATGTCTGTCCAGGAGCCTAGAGACCTGCATGTTGGTCTGACTCAAGTCCTGCTTGCTGTCGAAAAGAGCATGCATTAGAGAAGGAGCTGTTATTGGGGTGGGGCCTCTTGGGGACCAGCTTCATTCATCATGTCCTTGTACTGTCGCTTGAAGAAGCCAAGCTGTTGGGGCAGAGACAGAGGTATAAGGGCCACAGAAGCCAGGTAGAAGGTAAGGGTCATGCAAACCAGGAGTGGGGACAAAAGGACAAAGAGCAGTACAAAATAAGGGGGCAGAGAGTAGAAAGGAACTTGGAAAAGTGAGGCAGGAAGGGAAATCTCAACAATGTTGGAGCCAGGAAAGAAATATAAAATAAAACAAGAATTACTCCCTATATGACGGTCCTTCTGTACCAGAGGCCATTCTAGTTGCTCTACATACATTACCCCAATTTCCTTCACAAAATGGGTATTGATAACTGGGTTTTTTTGTGTGTTTTTTCTGGTTTTTTTTTAAAATATTTGTTTATTTGTAGATGGACACAATGTCTTTATTTTATTGCTTTGTATGTGGTGCTGAGGATCGAACCCAGGGCCTCACGCATGTGAGGCAAGCGCTCTACCGCTGAGCTACAATCCCAGCCCTTGATAACTGTTTTTTGTTGTTGGTGGTGGTGGTGGTTGGTTGGTTGGTTGGTACCAGGGATTGAACTCAGGAGTACTCTACCACTGAGCCACATCCCCAGCCCTATTTTGTGTTTTATGTAGAGACAGGGTCTCACTGAGTTGCTTAGTGCCTCGCCGTTGCTGAGGCTGGCTTTGAACTTGTGATTCTCCTGTCTCAGCCTCCCTAAGTGTTGGGATTACAGGCGGGCACTACTGCGCTCGGCTTATTTTATTCTAATTAGAATCCCAGGCTTAGGATTAGGCTTGATAACTGTTTTGCAGCTGAAGAAACTGAGGCATAGAGAGGCCCCAATCTGCCCAAGATCACACAGCTAGCAGCAGTGGTAGGAGTTAAACCCCTGCACACAATGGGATGGGAAGAGGGATAGGAGGAGCACCAACCAGGGGATACCTTGTACAGTCCAGCAGTGATGAGGGCCAGAAGCACCAGTCCCCCAATGGAGCTGCCCACAATGAGTGGCACAGGGTTGTGAATTTCATATGGTTCCACTTTGGTCTCTGTCTGGGGAAGAAAGAGGAGAAAAGAGGTACATCAGGGGAAACAGACACCAAATTTCTGAAGGTTTCCCCAATCAGACCTGCACTCTCACTGAACCCAATGAGCCCCTCTCTATTTCCTGCAATATCCTAGCCCTCACTCTTGAGTCCCCACTTGTTTCTTTTTCCTCCCCCCACCCAGAAATGATCTCAATGAATCCAGTTCCCCCTCCTCCCTCCAACTGTCCCTCTGGGTCTGAGCCAGTTACCTGGGACCTCACAAACATCCCCTGTCCTGGAAGTAGGGCAAACATGGAATCATTAAATAAGATCTCTGCTGTGCTCACAAGCAAGAGGTGGTTATGTGAAGTCTGTGGAAAAGAGCAGAGCCATAAGGTCTGGGGTCCTGAAGTACCATATTTGTGCCCCACAAAATCTCAGGATCCCACATACCTTGATATACCAGTCAAATGAGAGGTTGCCTTTGAGGACAACTTCGAAGTCTTCCTGGACACCAAAGGACGGGATTTCACACTGGATTTTCTGACAGACAGCAATGGAGCAGTTCTAGGAACAAAAGGAGAAGAGATAAATGAGAAAGGATGCTGATGAAGAAAACATCACTGTGTGCTCAGTGCTCTTAGTCAAGAGACCATTTGAGTCCCAGTGAGGGGACCACCGTGGGTCTGCATGTAGCCCTGACACTACTAACCAGCACTGGGGTCTTCTTAAGCGCAGCCTGGAAATCAGAGCGGGGAGGTAGTCTCATCTCAGTATGGCAAGCACTTGAGACGTTCTGAGGAAAGAAAGACACTGTGAGAAGAGAATGAAATGGAGGGTGAGACAGCCTAGACCCAAGAGAGGGTCAGAGAGCCTCCAAAGTCCAGCGCAGGAAACAAATTTTAGGAATGATTGGCATTATGGAGGGAGGAACTAGACCCACTTCTCAGGCCCAGCTGGACTCACCTGGGAGAAGATGACCTCAGGGTAATCCAAGACTGTCGCATGGTTCAATTGGACAGGGACCCAGAAGGTCACACTGATGGGGAGGCTCCTCTGGCCTAGGTTTTTGAACTACACCAGGGAAAAATGGGAGATCAAGCATCTGGCCTTGTACTCCACCAACTCCTGGACTCAGCCTCCCCATTTCCTACAGCCCAGTACACCCAAACAAGGCTCAACCATCCTACCCTTTTTGGGAAGGCAGAGAGTGTAGCCATTAAACACACACCTCAGAGCTGAAGTCCTAGCTCCTCCACTTATTAGTTGTGGGGCACTGGACAGGTTTTGGGGTTTTTTTTGGCAGGGGGATTCCAGGGTTTCAACTCAGGGGCACTCGACCATTGAACCACATCCCCAGCCCTATCTTGCATTTTTTATTTAAAGACAGAGTCTCAATGAGTTGCTCAGCACCTCACTTCTGCTGAGGTTGGCTTTGAACTCGAGATCCGCCTGCCTCAGCCTCCTGAGCCACTGGAATTACAGGCATGCAACACCACACCTGGCACTTGGACAGGTTTTGTTAACCTCTCTGAGCCCCAGTTTCTTCATCTGTAATGTGCCTCTACAAGAGTGCCTCTAAATTCTTTATGAAGATAAAATGAGTTCATCATGTTGGTGTGTGTGCACATGCCTATGTGCATGCTTGGGTGTGCAGTGAGGTCTCTCTCTCAGAGCTTTGCCTGGCACACAGTAAGCACCTTACACACATTTCTCATCATTGTTTATATATTTTCTTCACATCAATTTCCCTCCCAAGCATCTTCTTAGGACCCAGACATCCCCTGTGCTCACCTGATATTGATGCTGTATAGGATGACTGGTCTTCTCTGAAGCCGTGAAGTTAAGATATTTGGTAGAATTCTCAGTACTAAAGGAAGAAAGAAGGAACAGGAGGTGACAGAAAATGAAGGGTGCCCTGGAAGGGGCTCACAGGCTAAGTGTGAAAGGAGTAAGCAGGCACATAGATAATGCAGCCCTGGGAAGGCAACGGCAGAATGGTGTGCAGGGCGATGCATGTCAGAGACACAGTGGGTATCAGGCCACTCACACAGACGCAACACATGCACACATACACAGATGCACATAGATTCTCACACACACATATGCACACATGCACAGTCACAAACACAAGCACAGATTCATGAACACAAATATACAACTGGCTGTGTCCAGCCCAATGGTGAAGGCTCAGCCAAGTCCCTGGGGGCCTGCACCTGGTGACTACCATGAAGACAGCATATTTCACTGGCAGCTGCAGTTGGAATTCAGTTTTATTGGTCCTGGGCATATTGTTCTCACTGAAGGGAAAGAGAAAGCTTAGTCAGCACTTAAGAACTGAGAATCAGCCTTTTCTTCTCCCTCTCCTTCATCCCCCAACCTCAGTCAGTCACCAAGTCCTATTACCTCTGCATCCTAAACCTATTTTCTAACACCCTCCTGCCCTTACATAGCCCAGGCCCATCCCTACTCACTTCCATGACTAAAACAGACTGCTAACTGGTCCTCTAAATTTAAAACTGTTTCCATCCCAATTCCCAGCCCTCCTGGAGAGTGACCTGTCTAACATGCAAATATAATCATTTCACTCCTATAGGTTAAACTGCAAATTGACTGAAACTATTATGGAACATTTTGTAACATGGCCATAACCAATGCCTTAAGTCCTGCCTCATGTGCTCAGGCCATTCTTAAACACATTTTGATTTTTCCAGCCTTCAGGCTTTGTCTGGTAGGTGCTTCTTTCTGTCTGTCTTCCTGCCCACCTTTAGTTCCTGCCTTTATGTGATTGACTCACAGACTAAATATATTTTCTTAAGGAATCTTCTCAGAATACCAAGCTCCCAAGAATACTGTACATCCCCCATCTAGTCATTCATTTCAGACTGTATTATGATTGCCAATTTTCTTGCCTATCTGTGCCACATAACCACTGTGTCTATAACCTCTGTGAAGCAGGAACCACAGTTGTCCCACCAGCATTCAACACAACTGTGGGTGTTCAGTAAGTATTTG
>PVHX01015135.1:14987-48016 GCA_004024805.1 Geosciurus inauris
TTTTTTTGGTACCGGGGATTGAACTCAGGGGCACTCGACCCCTGAGCCACATCCCCAGCCCTATTTTGTGTTTTATGTAGAGACAGGGTCTCACTGAGTTGCTTAGTGCCTCGCCATTGCTGAGGCTGGCTTTGAACTCGCAATTCTCCTGTCTCAGCCTCCCTAAGTGCTGGGATTACAAGCGTGAGCCACCGCGCCCAGCCCCTTCAGTAAGTATTTGTTGAATGAACAAATGATCTGAATGGAGAACCGGTCAAGAGAGGAAAAAGGTTCACCCTGGACAGGGGAATAGGGCCTCAAAGTGGAGGATGCTTGTGGAGGGTCAGGGACAGTGTACCTGGTCACATTAGCCTTGAGGAGTAGCTTGTCTCCAAGGAAAGCATCAGACTCCACATTAAATGTGACATTAAAGGTGACCTGGAGATAGAGAAAGGAGACACAGTGATAAGAATAGGAGAGAAGAAACAACACAAATGTCTATCAACTGATGAATAAAATGTGATCAACCCATACAATGGAAATATTAGAAATAAAAAGCAATGAAGTACTGATAGGTGAATGATCCTTGAACAAACAATGTTAATTCAAATAAATTGATTCCAAAGAACCACATACTATATGTTTCCATTTATATGAAATATCCAGGATAAGCAAATCTATAGAGATAAGTAAATCAGTGGTGATGGGGACTGGGAGAGGTGGGGGTAGGGAGCTGATAGCAAGGTCTCTAAAACTGATCATGACAATGGATACACAATTCTGAGTATACTGAAAGCCACTGAACTGTACACTTTAAGTGGGTGAGTTTATAGTATGTGAATTATATCTCAAGAAAGCTGTTTTGTGCCAGGCACAGTGGTGCATGCCTGTGGTACATGCCTGTAATCCCAGCGGCTCAGGAGGCAGGGGATGGTGAGTTCAAAGCCAGCCTGAGCAAAAGCAAGGTGCAAAGCAACTCAGTGAGACCTTGTATCTAAATAAACTCCAGAAAAGGGCTGGGGATGTGGCTCAGTCGTTGAGTGTCCCTGAGTTCAATCTCCAGTACAAAAAAAAAAAAAAAAAAAGCTGTTTTGTAAAAAAGGAATCTTTGCTTTTAAGAATGAGAAGGAAGGGGCTGGGATTGTAGCTCAGTGGTAGAGCGCTTGCCTCGCATGCGTGAGGCCCCGGGTTCAATCCTCAGCACCACATACAAAGCAATAAAATAAAGACATTGTGTCCATCTACAACTAGAAAAATATTTAAAAAAAAAAAAAGAATGAGAAGGAAAAGGAAAAAGAATAGAAGAGAAGGAAGAGGAGGAGAAGGAGAATTTCAGAGGAAGACAATGGAGAAAAGGAGAGGAGGAGCTGGTAGCTCTGACCTCTGAGTTGCCTGGGAAAATGGGGTGGTTTATGCTGCAGCTGGTGTTCTTCAAAGCCCTAGGTCCTTCAGTGGAAGAACCAGAGTCACAGGTCAGACGCCAGGATCGCTGTGAGTGCTGGTTCTGAAAGGCAAAGGAGGCAGAGAAGGGTATTATTAACCAGCAGCCATGAAAATGGGGAAAGCATAGGTCAGATGGGGCCTAAGAAGGACCTGGCTACCTGAGCTGCTGACACTTTCCGATAGAACAAGCCAGATGGGTGGTAGAAAGTGACCTGAGTCCTGTAGGAGTCCTCACCTTCATTTCTCACAGTCAACGTCACATTGAAGTCCTGGGGATCACCTACTATCAAGGTGTCCAGGCTGTGGGGACAAGAAAACAAGCCAGGAGGCTCTTGAGGGCTTCCCTATGGGAAGGTTGTTTGGGTGGAAAGGGGGTGCAGCGCTTAGAGATGAATCAGACAGAGCAGCCAGTAAGGACCTTGTGGCACACAGACACTTCCAGTAGAGCTGTTCTCTGAAGGCACCCTTAGGAACCAGGAGAAGAACAGGGTTCCACACCATGCATAGGTTCCAAGAAAGCAATGAAGAATAGAAACTCACTTGAAACTGAAGGTGAGGCTGAGATTATCCTGGCAAATGTTGTCATTACCACAATTCTTCTCAAAGGGAAACTGTAAAAAAATAGAATAGGATAAAATGAAAGGAAAGGAAATAATGAAAAGAAACAATTAAACAAAATGTTGAAATAAAATTATGTAAAATAAATTTCAACATCAACTGTGAAACTACAAGGGTTTCCCTAAGTCTACAGGACCCCAAGGTTTCCTTAATGTCAAATTAGCCTATATTCTGTCTCCAGCCATTCTTCAAGATTATATATACCAGTCAACAGCTCTAGCAGTACATTGTTGGATTCAAGAAATGTAACTTGATTTTCAGACATTTTTGTTACTATACAGATAAGATTGATGACTTTTGATTACTTAACATATCAGAGATGAAACATGAAGTCAGTTTCTTAATTTTAAAACAATGTTTAAAAACTTGTTTAATTTTATTCCTTCTTTCCATTTCTATACACTTTTTTCCTTCTCTGATTTTCTTTCCATTTTATCATCCATTTTATTTGGGAAATGCTTTTGTTGAATACAGAAAACCAATGTGATTAATTCTATTTCATGTTTTTGATCTTATTCCTACATCTTCAGTAGACTGTAAAAACAGTCTATACATTATATAGAATAATTTATATAATTTTTATATATTGAGTAGCTTTATATACTGAATACTTTAGAGTTTATCAGATCTACATTGTATTGTTTCTATTCATTCTTTCTTAAACAATATACATAGATTCTATTGGGTAATTAAAAATTAACAAATAAATTTAAAAAAAAAAGAAAAAAATAAGTTTCAACATCAGACCCCACATTAAATGTGACCTAGAGGTAGAGATAGGAGACACAGTGATAAGAAAAGGAAAGAAGAAACAACACAAATGTCCATCAACTGATGAATGAATAAATAAAATGTGATCCACCCATCCAACAGAAATATTAGTCAGAAATAAAATGAAGTGAAATACTGATCTTTTCCATGATCCTATAGTGCCCCAACTCAAGGACTCACCAAGGCTGTGAACAATCTCTGAGCATCCACAGCCAGAACTGGACGAAGGTTTCCAAAAGAGGACAAGGGCATCCCCATCAGAGTGTAGTTGAGGCGCAAGGCAATGGGGCTCACTGAGTCATCCACACAATCCTGAGAGATAGTGGGGATTTGGGAATCTGGCCTCCTCAGCTTCCCAAGCTCACCCATGTTCAGCCCAGGGATCTGGCCACTCGCCTGCTCACCGGTAACGATAGCTTCAGGGTCTCGCATTTCTCTATCAGGCCGAAGGTCTGGGTCTGTCTGCGTGTGCTGTTGTTTGTCTCATCAAAGATGGCACGGGAATGTGGGCGGCCAGAGTCCAGAGCCAGGTCATAAGTAACAGTGCTCTGGATATCTCCTGAAGGAACAGGACAGCATGGTGGGGAGGAACCTGGGCTGTAGATTCAGGCAGAGAGGAGTCTGAGGCCGAGCTCCTTTCCTCCTCAACTGTGTGATTTGGACCATGATATCTGACCTCTTTGAGTCTCAGTTTCTTATTTTCAGAGTTGGGATAATAATCATACCTTTTCAATGGTGAAAATGAAATAAAATTGTGACCATAAAGTAATTGCTCAAAAAAAAGGTAGCTATTCTTTTACATATTACAAAACTAATCATATTTTTCTGTATTTTAAGGTTTTTTTCTTTGTCTTTTGTTTCAGCAATGTGACTATGATATACTTTGGTATGGCTTCCTTTATGATTATCCTGCTTTTATTTTTTAAAAATAATCTTGATCTATTGAGTTTTGAGAAATGCTTAATACTGTTTGTTTCTTCTTCTGATTTTCTCTCTCTTTCTCTCTTCCCCTCTTCTCCCCCTTCTCTCTCTCTCCATCTTTCTAATAACATAGTTTTTTAGATCTTTCACCATATCCTATATGTCTCTTGATTTTGTCTGTATTCATCATCCTTTTTTCTGTGTGTTAATCTGAATACTTCCAATTAATTTATCTCTAGTTCAGTAATTCTGTGTTCTGCTTCAAATCTGCTATTAAATCTTCTGAATTCTTAATTTCAGTCATTGAATATTTCAGTGTCAAAATTTCAGTTTGACTCTATTTTATGAATTCCAGGTCTCTCCTGAAGTTTCCCATCCTTTCCTTTTTCTCTTGAACAGGGGATTTTTTTTTTTTTTTTGTTCTGTTTTTTTGGTACCGGGGATTGAACTCAGGGGCACTCGACCACTGAGCCACATCCCCAGCCCTATTTTGTGTTTTATGTAGAGACAGGGTCTCACTGAGTTGCTTAGTGCCTCGCCATTGCTGAGGCTGGCTTTGAACTCGCGATTCTCCTGTCTCAGCCTCCCTGAACAGGGGATTTTTGTTGTTGTTGTTTTTCCTGTTGATCACTCTAATTTCTAAACCATCTATGGGTCTATTGCTATTACCTATTATTTCTCTTTGTTGCTGTTCATTTGTCTCAATGGAAAGACCAAGGCCCTTCTTAAATCTGACTCATCAGCACTGGGAAGGTGTTTAATTCTCTGCTCAGCTCTTTAGCTTTTCAGTTGCTATTTTCTACTAGATTGCCTGGAGTAGTGACCTGGACATTCATGGCTTATGAGTCAGCCAATGATGTAAGAGGAATTTCTGTGTAGATTTGGAGGTACCTTTTACATAATTCCTTATTTTCCAAAACTTTTCTTTCAGTTTCAATCCATTTTGGCTGCCCCAATCTCTGATTATTATCTCCTCAACCCATAAGACTGTTGCTAGAAAGATGATCTTTTTTCTCTTCCTCTCATTTCTTTCTAGTACTCTCATTACTCTTCTCCCAACACAGGCACAATTCCATTCTTTGAGAACAGGGACAAGGGAAGATTTCAGGTCACTAATGAGTTACTTCATCAACTCTACTTCACCAAATTAGTTCTCTCACATTTTAAGAGAAATGGACCTAATCTGTTCACAGGAACAAGGCTCTTAGTTCTCCAGAGAATGGAGAGTGTAAGGGAGTGATACATGTTTACTTCTCTGGTGAAGTTTGCTGGCCTTCTCACCTTGCAGGGAAAGAGCCTGCCCACTCTAGACAGGCTTGGAAAGTCTATCGGAGCTCATAAGAACTTTTCTCTGGATTGCCAGATGCTGGGCAGACTGTAATGAGCCACCTATCAATGCCCCTAGTCATTTAGTCTTTTGAGACTTACCCACCAAGCCTCACCTTCTCTTAGCCGATCCCGTGTGCTCTTGTGGACAAGGAGGCAGACTCTGACCTCCCCAGCAGCCTTGCTTCTCGCCACCTGTTCACTACACTCAAATACATCCCTGGCCACTTCTCTGGGTGTAAACTCCATGGTCACCATAACTCTTAGCACTGGCTGGGATCTACAGGGACACCAAAGGACCATCAGAAAACTTCATACAGCAAGGAAACTTCTTCAAGGGTGGAGTGCTCCAAATTCTCACCTGAGCAGCAGTATGTGCCCCTGGGCCCCTACAGCCAGGTCCATCAATCCATCCATTGTGAGGTCCTGACCCCCACTCAGTGACTGACCAAAAAATTGGAGCTGGGGAGAAAGCTGGGAGCCTGCAATTCTCTGTGGGTAGAAAATAGATGAGAAAGGCAAGCGGAAGACCCAAACAAGATTCTCCAGGTGCCACTCAACTCTCATCCCCCACAACTTTTCAGAGAATTAGGGCAATTCAAACTTATCAAGGAATTATTTGCCTTTAAACCACAACCTCAAGATGATACCCAAAACTCCCATTATTTGCCTAGGTATTCTAGAGAAAACAAGAAGTTTTATAGGCAAGAAGCAAAAGTATATTTTTGGCTCCTTTGAATCTCACTCCCATGGTCTGAATATTAATTTAATCAAAATTATCGTAAAATTGTGAGGAGTGAGTGGAAAGAGGGTAGAGAGAGTTTTCCTATGTGGCAAGAGGGAGATCAAAAGAGAACACAATCTTCATTTTCCATAGTAGGAAATCAATACTAAAACAAAAATCAAGAAATAGGCAACTTTTCTTTATCCATTCATGCACGGATGACTCCATATCTTGGCTATTGTAAATAGTATTGCAATTAACATGAGAGTGCAGGTATCTTGTCAATAAAATGATTTCATTTCCTTTGGATATATATACACGCAGTAGTGAGATCACTGGATTATATGGTAATTCTATGTTTAACTTTTTGAGGAGCCTCCATACCATTTTTCAGAGTGAATAAGCTAATTTACGTTCCCACAGACAGTAAATGATAGTTGCCTTTTCTTGACATCCTCATCAATATTTGTTATTTTTGTCTGTTTGATAGTAGCCATTCTAACTGGGGTGAATGGTATCTCATTATGGTTTTGATTTGCATTTCCCTTATGATTAGTGATATTTAGTATTTTTTATATATTTGTCAATCACTTATATGTCTTCTTTTGAAAAATATCTCTTCAAGCTCATTTGCTCATTTTTCATTGTATTTTATTTATATTTATTTGTATTTATATATATGTGCAATGGAATATTATTCAGCCATAAAGAGAATGAAATTCTATTGCTTGTGGCAATGTGAATAAAACTGGAAGATCCTGTGCTAAGTAAAATAATCCAGGCACAGAAAGACAAATACTTCATGCTCTCACTCATTTAAGGAAGGTAAAAAAATGATTGCATAGAAAAAAGTGAAATAGTGGCCACTAGAAACTCAGAAAGAAGTGGGTAAAGGGAAAGAGATACAGGTTAGATAATGGCTACCAAAATACAGTTAGATAGAAGGAATTAGTTCTGGTATTCTACAGCATAGTGTGGTAACTATAGTCTATAATAATTTACGATGACCTTCAAAATAACAAGAAGAGGCTGAAGGTTCTCAACACATAGAAATGATCAATGTTGGAGGAGATAGAAATGCTAATTGCCCTTATCTGATTATTACACATTGTATACATGTATCAAATTATTGTACCATACCTCATAAATATGTGCAACTATTCGGAGTCACTTAATTTAAAAATTTTAAAAAGAAGTAGGAAAAATTATGTTATTTGGACATTTAGAAAATAATTGGAGGAACAGAAATAGGTGTCTTCAGAGGAGAATGAAGCAAAAATTACAGTGTATGTGGAAATTTGTTTTTGTGAGGAGCCTTTTAGGCCTATTTTTACTCTTCAAACTGTGTGCAAGAATAATACTTTAAAAACTAAAAATGAACTTTTTAAGAACTTTTAAAATGATTTTTGTCATGTACTTAATGCCAGTAAACTCTGCACTTAAAAATGATTTTAATAATAAATTTTACATCATGTATATTTTACCACATTTTTAAGTGATTTTTTAGAGCTTTGGTGTAGCTTGTTGGTAAAGCACATGCTTGCCAAATGCAAAGGCCTGAGTTGATCCCCAGCACCACAAAAAAGAAAAAAACTGACTGCAAGGAAGAATGAGGAAACATAAGATGCCAGAAATTTTTGACATATTAATCTAGGTGATTGTTATTTGAGTTTAGTGATATACAAAAATTCATCTTTTAAGATTTGTGTGTTTAGTGTATAGCTTATGCCTCACATTTGTTTGAGAACCATATATACTATTCTATGGGGAGGACACTTTGTTTTGAAATAATGTATAATATGGTGGTTTGGAGATCCACAGCATGTTTGCTTGTTTGAACACTGACCATTTCCAGTTCTATCATTGGGGAAAAAGAAGTAAAACCTTTAAATAGAAGAATAACAAAATAGTGTGCCTCTTTTTGTTTTTGCTCTTAATCCCAAAGTCTGTGTGTGTGTGTGTGTGTGTGTATGCACACACACAGGCATTTAAAGTACCCTCCTCTAAACCTTGTTTGCCACAAAATAGGGCTGGGGATGTGGCTCAGTGGTCGAGTGCCCCTGAGTTCAATCTCCAGTACCAAAAATAAAAAAATAAAATAAAATAAACCTTGTTTTCCTCTGAAGAGTGTCATGGAAGGGGTGGAATGAGGAAACTAGGGCTTTCATTGTTTATTTTAGAATTGTAAATTTGCATGACAAGCATGTAAATCTTTTGTAATAAAAAATATTTTTAAACCAAAACCTTCAAATCCTATTTACATAGAGAAACAACAAGCACCAATGAAAAGAAGCATTATTGCCAGATTCAGTGACACAGGCCTGTAATCCCAGCTACCTGGGAGGCTGAGGCAGGAGGATCACAAGTTTGAAGCAACTTAGCAAGACTGTCTCAAAAAAAAATAAAAAGGACTGGATGTATAGCTCAGAGATAGAGTGTCTGCCTAGCATGTGTGAGGTCTCCAGTACTCAACAAAGGAAGAAAGAAGGGAAGAAGGAAAGAAGGAAAGAAGGGAGGGAGGGGAAAAAAAGGAAAGGAGGGAAGGAGGGAGGGAAAATTTCAATATTGTACAATTGTGGAAAGGGGCTTCTCTGAGCAGTGAGAAGTTAGTAAGGCAATGGTTCTCATCCCTGGCTGCACCTGAAGAGCTCATAAAATATACTTGGTCCTATGTAGTGTATTATTCCATAGTGTATTAATCCATTTATATGAAGTTCTAAAATGGGCAAAACTATGGTAGAAAATAATCAGAACCTTGGTTGTTCCTAGGAAAAGAGGAGAGGGATTCTGTTAAGAGATGGTAGATGGAGGGTAATCATGATCAAGGAACTATATATGCATGAATGGAAATATCACAATGAAACCTATAAACTTGTACAATTAATATGTATTAATAATTATAATTTTAAATTTTCTATAAAGAGACTTTCTCTCTTTAGGTTAGTAATAATGTTTTGTATCATGATAAGAGTTTGTCAAGATTCATTGAATAAAGATTTGTGCATTGCCTGTCTGAAAGTTTTATCTTTAAAATAACTGTGAACAGGGGCTGGGGTTATGGTGCAGTGGTAGCGTGCTCGCCTAACACGCGGGAGGCACTGGGTTCGATCCTCAGCACCACATAAAAATAAAATAAAGATATTCTGTCCACCTACAACTAAAAAATAAATATTTTAAAAAATAAAATAACTGTGAACAAATATTTAATTTTAAATAATAATATACATGCTGAAGCACTTACAGTCGAAGTGGACTGATTTACAATGCAACAAAAAATACGGGCAGTGACATCAACAACATCGACTTCACCGCCCCCACCACAGAAATCCAACCAGCAACTCTTCACAGGCAAGAATACCATCATGAATACTCCAGGACTCAGGAATGAGGCTGAGACACCCCCGCTGAACCAGAGAACTGTAAAAACCCACAACTGAAAGATCAGTTCTCTTTGACCACCCCAAGCCACACAGAGAATTCCCAGAGGCCCAGAGTTTCTACAGTGGTAAAAGTGCTGGAGGTGCTCATTCCGCTTCCCCACCATTCTGGGAACCTTCTGTAAACAGTTCGTCCTAAGGGAAACAGAAACAAAGAATGTGGGTGGGATCATAGCAGCCAGTGTGCAGATCTCTGTATTCTGGCTAACTGAGGGGCCACACTAGAGAAACTAGCCAACAGCATCGCAACTGCAAGACACATGGTCTTCTAGACTTCAGCTCCTGGCAGCTTCCTCACACAGCCTGAGTGCTCTCTCTCAAGTCTTTTCCAGACCAGGAAGTAGCTGCAGGTCAGTGATTGCCAGCAGAGGGAGCATCTGGCCCTTCCAATTCCAGGCTGGGCAATATTCACTCCCCTAAACTTCAGTGCTCTGCTTAAGCCTACCCCTAGGCCAGGAGGCAAGCCCAAGTCTACATATATCTGTGTAGCAAAACTATGGCTCTGCCCATCTCATAGGGATGAACAGCAATCCCAAAGACCTCACCTAATCCTACAGCCATCATGGGGGCCCCCCTGCCTGACTACAGATTCCAAACAATATGACTGCCCAGTCCAGGAAGACAATCTTTACCCTGCCTGATCAGAGATGATCACAGAGTCCAGGCAACAACCCCATCTGCTGCAGAATCTAGCCAGTGGTCTCTCCAGATCACAGAACATAGTCATCTGACCTCAGAGCACAGGAAGTAACCAAGCCCAACTAGAGAATCCAAAAAGACAGAGAACCTAGAAATTAATACACATATTTACAATCAGTTGGTTTTTGGCAAACATGCCAAGAACACATGGGAAAGGACAGTCTCTTCAAGCAAGGATGGGAAAATTATGTATCCACAAGCAAAAGAATGAAATTAGAACCTTATCTGACACAATATGCAAAAATCAACTCAGTGGATTAAAGATTTAAACATAAGATCTGAAACTATAAAACTACTAGAAGAAAACATGGGAGAAAGCTCCACATTACCCTGGGCCATAATTTTTTAAAAATATGATCCCAAAAGCGCAGGCAACAAAATCACAAATAAACAAATGGGCTTGTAAACCAAAAGCATTCTGCCCAGCAAAGGAAACAATCGACAGAGTGAAAAGACAACCTATAGGATGAGAGAAAATTATTTGCAAACCATACATCTGATAAGGGGATAATAGCCAAAATATATAAGGAATTCAAACAACTTGATAGCAAGAAAACAAATAACCCAATTTTAAAATGGGCAAAAGGAACTTCCTCATCTCTTTTATGTTGCTATAACAAAATACCCAAGGCTGAGAATTTATACATAAAATAGGCTTAATTAGCTCAGATTTGGAGATTTAAGAGCATGATGCCAGCATCTGCCTGGCTCTGGTGAGGGTATTCTGGCTACATCATAACATGGCAGTTGGAATCATGAGAGAAGCCAGTGTGAGAGGGAGAGATCACATGATGAGTCAGGAAGCAAGAGAAAAAGCCAGGAAATCAATCTCACTTTATAACCTTCCATTATTGCAGGAACTAACCCACTGCTTCAGACAAGCATTAATCCTTCCTGGGATTATGATGCCCCCATGAACTAATCGTCTTCCATTAGGCCCTGCTTCTTAAAGTTTCTACCACCTCAAACTGCTACACTGGAGATCAAGTTTCCAGCACATGACCCCACTGGGGCACACATTCAGATGGTCTCCAAACCATAGCAGACCTAAATAGACATTCCTCAAAGAAGGTATATTAGGGGCTGTAGCTGTAGCTTATTGGTGGAACACTTGCTTAGCATGTGTGAGGCACTGAGTTTGATTCTCAGCATTGCATATAAATAAATGAATAGATGAATGAATAAAGGTCCATCAACAACTAAAAAAAAATTTTAAAAAAAGAACAGTTAGAGGAGGGAAATTTTTTTGAAAAAAAGAAGGTATATGAAAAATTGCCAATAGGTATATGGGGGGAAATGCTCAAGGGGAAAACCTCAGGGGAAAACCAATTTAAAAACCACAAAAAATATCATTTCACTCCTGATAGAATGGCTATTATCAAAAAGGCAAAAGGAAACCCTTACACAGTGTTAGTGGAAATGTAAATTAATGCAACTATTATGGGAAAATAGTATGAAAGTTCCTCAAAACACTAAAAATAGCATCACCATATAATTCAGTAACTCCCTGTGTACATATCTAAAGGAAATGAAGTCAGTATGACAAAGAGCTATCTATGTTCTCATGTTCTTTTCAACACTGTTAGGTCTGGTCAGGGCCTAAGATGTCCAATTAGGGGAACCGGTCACCAGGAGACACGCCTCCTGTCAATCAGCAGGTTTTCCTGACCTATCCAGGAAGGACTCTGGCCTTCTCTTCCTGTACCCAAGCCCTCCCCTTCCTGACCGGGCTTTCTTGAAATTCTCTGTGCACGAAAGATCCAGCGCCATTTCTCCTGACATGCTCTGATGGATGGGGAATTTGGCCCGAGGGCGTGCATTCCAATAAAGCCTTGCGGAGTAGCTTAATTCTCCTCCCTGGTCATCAAATCTTTACAAACACCATTCACAATAGCCAAGATATGGAATCAAGCAACCAAGAGCACATCAACTGGTGAATGATAAAGAAAATGTAAAGTGGGGAGGGGGCGTTGGGGTAGGAAAGATGGTGGAATGAGACGGACATCATTACCCTAGGTACATGTATGATTGCAAAAATGGTGTGGCTTGACTTCACGTACAGAGAAGTGAAAAATTCTGCTCCATATGTGTACAATGAATTGAAAAGCTTTCTACTGTCATATATAACTGATTAGAACTAATAAAAGTAAGTATTCTTTTAAAAAAAAGAAAATGTGAATTAATTACAATGGAATACTATTTGGCTATTAAAAAGAAGGAAATGCTTAATTTGTGATAACATGGATAAACCTGGAAGACTACATGGAATCTAAAAATGTTGATTTCATAGAAGTGAAGAAGAAACGGTGGTTATCAAAGGTTGGGGAATGGGAATGCTGGTAAGAGGGAAGTCTGGGAATGTCCATCAAAGGATACATGATTACAATTAGATATGAGAAATAAGTTCAAGAAAATATCTATTGTATAGCATAGTAACTCCAGTTAACAACATTAGATTGTGTTCTTGAAAAATGCAAGGATAGTGAATCTTAAGGGTTCTCACCACAAAAATGACAACTATATGAATTTGTTAATTAGCTAGAGCTAACATAATTGTTAGTTAACTGGATTTAACCATTACACAATGTATATATTCTTCAAAATATGCTGTACACAATAAATACCTACAATTTATGTCAATTTAGATTTTGTATAATTTAAAAATGAAAAACTTGTTTAAAAGAACAAAAAATTTTAAAACAAAGTGAAAAGAAACTTCTGCACTGAGGGAAAGTATTTGCAAACTATACATCTAATAAAGGATTAGGATCTAAAACATAAAAGGAAATCAAACAACTCAATAGCAGGAGAACCACCCAATTAAAAAATGAGCAAGGGGCTTGAACAGATATCTGCCAAAAAATGACATACAAATGGCCAGAGGTAATGAAAAAAATAACATCATTAATTATCAGAGAAATAAAAAATCAAAACCACAATGAGATTATTATCTTACTTCTGTTAGAATGACTATTACTGGAATAACATAAAGTAGCAAGTGTTGGCAAGGATGTAGAGAAAGTAGAACACTTGCACACTCTTGGTGGGGATGTAAATTAGTGCAGCCATTATGAAGAACAGTATGAAGTTTCCTCAAAAAATTAAAAATACAATTATCAGATGATCCAGCAACCCCATTTATGGGTGTATATCCTGAGGAAATGAGACCAGTCTGGTGAAGAGATATCTGTACCCCCATGTGCACTACAACATCACTCAGAATAACCACAGTGTGGAATCAATCCAAGTGTCCATCGACAGACAAACAGGTAATGAAAATGTTGATTATATAGACACATATACTATTCATCCTTTAGAATGAAGGAAATTCTATCATTTGCAACAACATGGATAGATCTCGAGGACATTATTCTATGAAATAGGCCAGGCACAGAAAGACAAACACTGTATGATCTCACTTCATGTGAAATCCACAAAAAGCTAAACTTACACAAATGGAGCATAGAATAGGGATTGCCAGAAGCTTGGGGAAAGAGGCCTGGGGAATGGGGAGACATTATTCAAAGGGTTCAGTTTCAGTTAGACAGGAGAAATAATTTTTCAAGATCTATGACACAGGATAATTAACAACAAATAGTGTACTATGTATTTCAAACTGCGAAAATAATGGGTTTTAAATGTTCTTATAATTTAAAAATGTTAAGTGTTTGAGGTGACAAGTATGCAAATTCACTTGACATAATCATTTCACAATGTATGCATAGATATAGATATCACATATCCTGTAAATATGTGACAATTAAAAAAAAAAACTTAAATTTAAAACTCCACTATTTCCATCACTAATAATGTGATATCCAAAAAGGAAATCTGAAAAATAATCCCTTTTATTTTTTATTATCTATATACATTTTAGAGGAGGTAACTGGGAATGAAACCCAGGAGTGCTATACCCCTGTGCTACATTTCCAGCCTCCCCGCTCCCTGCCTTTTTTTGAAACAAGTTCTCACTAAATTGCTTAGAGCCTCGCTAAGTTGCCCAGGCTGGCCTCAAACTTGTGATCCTCCTGCCTCAGCTTCCCAAGTCACTGGGATCACAGGTATGCACCACCACACCTCGTTAACAATTCCTTTTATAATAGCATGGAAAAAAATAACTTAGGAATAAAGTTAAACATAACTCAGGAATTGAAGGTCTCATACACCAAAGGCTACAAAACATTGTAATAAAATTATAAAAGACACAATCAAATAGAAAGCCAAGTCTTCCGTTTTAGATTGGAAGACTTAATACTGTTAAAATTACCCAAAGTAATCCCCAGATTCAGTACAATTCCTATCAAAATCCCAATGGTATTTTTTACAAAATAAAAGAAAGAATACTAAAATGTATGGTCTTTGGACCATACATAACCTAATCAACTTTGAGAAAGAACAACAAAACTAGAGGTTTTACACTTCTTGATTTAAAACTATATTGCAGAGCTGGGCACAGGGACACACACCAGTAATAGAGACTCAGGAGACTGAGACAGGAGGATCACAAGTTCTAGGCCAGCCTGGACAAGTTAGCAAGACCCTGTCTCAAAAAATCAAAAAGGCTGAGGATGTCACTCAGTGATAGGGCACCCTTGGGTTCCATCTCCAGCACTTCATGGGGAAAAAATTATATTACAAAGCTATTGCAATTAAAATAGCTTGATATTGGTACAAAGACAGAAATAGAGATCGATGGAATACAATATAAAGTCCAGGAATAAACTCTTGCCTATAGGGTTAACTGATCCTGATAGCCTCGCTGAAAAATGGCGTTGAAAAACCCACATGCAAAAGAATGCAATTGGACCCTCATGTTATACCACACACAAAAATAAACTCAATTGACAGTGGAAAGATTCTTGACATTTGTCTACGTAGTGATTCATTGGATATAACAAAAAAAAAAGCACAAGCAATAAAAACAAAAATAATTAAACTAAAAAGCTTCTACATAGCAAATAGTAGAGTGAAAAGGTGGTAGAAAATATGTGCAACAATTTACCTGATCATTTTGATCCCAAAATATATAAAGATCTCCTACAATTCAATAGCAAAAAAGACAACTAATAATATAAATTTTAAAAATAGAATTATCATATGATTTAGCAATCTCACTTCTGGATATTTATCCAGGGATCTTGAAGAGATATTGGCAAATACATCCACATTCATTCCAATACTATTCACAATAGTCAAGAAGTAGAAACAATCTAAACGCCTATTGACAGATGATAAATTACCAAAAAAAAATGTGGTAATACATACATTCTGTCATTTGTGAAAACAGCAATGGAACTAGTGGACATTCTTCTAAGTGAAATAAGCAAAAGAGAACAAATAATTCCATTTATATGAGTTATCTAAAATACACAAAAGCATAAAAGCAAAGATTAGAATAGTGGTTTTCAGAGACTGGGGGTGGAGAGGGGAAACAGAATTGCTAATCAATGACTATAAAATTCTGGTTATACCAGATGAATAAGATCTAGAAATCTGCCATACAACACTGTGCCAATAGACAGCAATACTACATTGTAGATTTAAAATCTGTTAAGAGGGTATATCCTATGTTGAGCCTTCTAACCACAACAATTTCTTAAAGAAAGAAAAAGGTGAAGTTTGAAAGGAGTTAGAAAACAGACACCAGAAGATCAGATGGCCTTAGCTGGCTGTAGTGGCATTTGTAAGGTGAGGCAAGACTGTGAGGGTCCCTCCAGAGAGTAAGCCCCATGTGGCAGGAAACAAAGAACCATCCTAGAGGGAACACTAGTTGCAGGAGCCAGATTTAGTGTGACCAATCATCAGGATGGCTTACTTAATTTTCAAGACCCAATGTAAATAAAAATATAGCCTTCAGAAATTATTAATAATTCTAGTGTATATTTATAGCAGAGTGTTAAATCAAACACAGAACCCTTTGGAAAGAAGCCCTGAAGTAGTGCAATTCTGTAAGGTGACCAACCATATGGGTTTTCTTTGATTTGGAACTTTCAGTGCTAAAACTGGGATGTATTTGGGAAACCCAGTACTCTTGGTCACCTTGCCAGGACTGAGATTCAGAAGGCAGGAATCCCTACATCCTAATACTTCCAGGTTGTCATTTACCATCTCTGGGCCTGGATCTCCTTATCTATAAACTTGGGAAGAGGATATACCCAATCACCTCCTATCGTTACAGAAAGAATTAATCTAGAATTGAGATTCTTTGAGGTTTCTGTGAAGTGTATGTGTTATTATTTTCTAAAGTTCTAAAAGGAGTGCAAGGAGAACTGATCTGGCAGCTGTGGGACTTTTGAATTAGAAGTGGATGGATCAGCAAAGAGGTTACTGATAGGACAAGGACAGTGAGTGACCTGGACTTACCTGGCTGTGGGAGGAGCTGATGCTGGATCCTGATGTTCCATGAAAAATGTAGATAGCACCCCGATTCTCCTCTTCTCCTGGGGCTCCAATAGCTACATCTGTCCACTTGTCCCCATTCACATCTCCCAGCACTGTCAGAGCTGCCCCAAAGCGGCCCCAGGGATGGCCCCGCTCACCGTGGAGAACAGCCTCACACTGCCACCGAGCCCTCTGCTGAACAATAATGGTTCAGGCCTTAATGCAGACCACCTCTCCATCCCACACCCAGACTCCATCCAGCCCGGGTCCCATCAGCCACTCACCCCCTTAGGCAAAGGACACAAGGACACCTGGCCCCCTCGGGTCTGCTCATAGAAATGGGGTGCCCCAATAAGGACCAGGTTGGTATTTCCATCACGGTCCACGTCCACCGAGCAGAGGGAAGCCCCAAAGTAGGAGCCAATCTGAAAGAGATGGATCCAGTATTACATACCTCTTCCCACCTAAAGCAGAGTATAATTTTCTCTGTGTGAAGAGAAATCATTTTAAAAAGGAAAAAAGAAAAATCATGCCTGCTGGTGAAAGCCCTTTGGAGAGGATGTGATTTTCTATATGATTTATGATAAATTCTGATTTGAATATGCTCCCAGCTACAGGCGTACATTATAGAGTCAACGGGGAGAGGTTTGGATTTACCCCAAATGGTATTCTAGGGAGTTTTTTAGGGCAGCAAATAAGAAGTTAGATTAGAAAATCCAGATAGAAAAACCTAGAAGACTAGACAGGATACCCTTTCAATATATTGGGAGTCTTTGAGGGGGGTGACGAAAAATCAAAGTTGACAGACTTACTAATAAAGAATCAATCTGTTTGGATTAAAAATAACAATCGCGCCGGGCGCGGTGGCGCATGCCTGTAATCCCAGCACTTAGGGAGGCTGAGACAGGAGAATCGCAAGTTCAAAGCCAGCCTCAGCAATGGCGAGGCGCTAAGCAACTCAGTGAGACCCTGTCTCTACATAAAACACAAAATAGGGCTGGGGATGTGGCTCAGTGGTCGAGTGCCCTGAGTTCAATCTCTAGTACCAAAAAAAAAAAAAGAAAAGAAAAAGAAAAATAACAATCGCTACCCAGAAATTTGTAAAAAGGATTTTTAAATACATTCAATGTCAATATAGAGAATTCATCTCTAGGATTTTCCATTTAATTATTCATTCATTCACTTATTTGTTCATTGAACTAACAAGAGTTTGCCTTATGTTAAGCACAAGCCTGGACAGCAGAGATACAATGCCTTCCATGGCTCTCAATGCAGCAGAATGGAGGGAAGGAAAATAGTAAATGTGTGTATATATATCCCATATCATTAGCATATATATTGCATATCCCATACTATACAGAGATACACACACACATACACACACACACACACACACACACACACACACACACACACACATCAATTTAAAGCTGGGATACATTCTAGATCTAGAAAGGAAAAATGATCTCTGCCCCACACCATTGAGGAAGACCTCACTGATAACCCAATAAAGGCATTTAAGTTTCATCCTGATGTCAATAGGAGTTCAAATTTTTTAGGTCAGGTTAATTAGTGTATAATGTACATGCAACAGACTCAGCCTTTTTATTATATAGTTTTTGATTTTTAACAAACATTTAAAGTCATCACTATGGTCAAGAGACAGAAGAATTCATCATCCCCAAAACATTCCCTCATGCCCCATTCTAGTCAACATCTCCCCACATCTCCCCACAATCATCCTAGAAACCACTGATTTGTTTTCTGTCCCTACTTCTTTGTCTTTTCCAGAATGCTATTTGAATGGAATTAAATATTTTGTAGTCTTTAAGGACTGGCAACTCTTTCTAGGTTGGGACGATTCATACTACAACCACTACAAACACTTGCATACAGGTCTACACATGAACATCTGCTTTTATTTCTCTTGAGTAAATGTGTAGGACTGGAATTACTGGTTAAACTTTATAAGAAATTGCTTATTTTAAAGTAGATTTCATATGGCACGAGATATAAGTAAAGGTTTATTTTTGGTTGCGTGTGTCCAGTTGTTCCACTGACATTTGTTGGATCAGTTCTCCATGAAATTTCATCAGTTGATTTTATTGAAAATCTGCTGAAAAACTGTGACATTGACAACATAAAATGAGGTTGAGCTAAGTGTAGAGTTGGAAGTGTGGTGTTTGAAGTTAAGTTTTAATCAATTTGAGGAAGACTACTAAAACTATAAGATGTTTTATGTAAGCCTCATGGTATGCACAAAGAAAAAACACAAAAGAGAAAAAGAAAGAAATCAAAGCAAATCACTACCAAAAAATAATTAAAACACAAAGGAAGACAACAAAAGAAGAATAGAACAAACTAAAACCCAAAAAACAATGAATAATATAGCAATAATAAGTCCTTACATATAGTTACTTTAAATGCAGATGAATTAAATTCTTCAAAGAGTCAATATGGAGTGACTGAATGGGGTTTTTTTTTAATTCAACTATATGCTGCCTAAAAAAGACTCAAATTAGACTTAAGGATACACATAGTCTGAAAGTAAAGGAATGAAAAAGATAATCTGTTCAAATAGTAACCAAAATAGAAAATCAGTAGCTGTATACTTATACCAAAGAAAAAAAACTTTATGTCAAAACTTCCACAAGAGATAAAACATTATATAATATAAAAAAGTCAGTTCATCAAAGGGATGTATATGCATCAGAGTATCTAAATATATAAAGCAAATGCTAATAGTACTGAAAGAATTAAAGAGCATTTGGCTGTCATGTATAACTAATTAGAACAAATAAATTTTTTTAAATGTTCAAAAAATGTCAATACTGAAAGAAGAAATACTCAGCAATACCTAACAGTAGGGAACTTCAGTATCCCACTTTTAATAATGAATGATCTCATCCAGGCAGAAAATCAATAAGGAAACAGAAACTAGAGCAACACTATAAACATACAGAATATTCCATTCAACAGTAGCAGAATACAGATTCTCTTCAAGGACACAAAGAATGTTCTCTAAGGTAGATCATGTTAGGCCACAAAACAAGTTCTAAGAAATCCAAGAACACTGAAGTCATATCAAATATCTTTTCTATTCTCAAAAGTATGAATCTAGAAATGAACAAGATAAAATTGAAAAATTCACAAATACATGGAAATCAAACAACACACTCTTCAACATCCAACGGGTCAAAGAAGAAACCAAAGTGAAATCAAAAAAATCTTGAGAAAAATGAAAATTAAAACACAACATACAAAAACTTACAACATGTAATAAAACAGTTCTAAGACAGAAGTTTACAAAAATAAACAGCTACATTAAGACTCAAATGACCGGGGCTGGGGTTGTGGCTCAGTGGTAGAGCACTTGCCTTGCATGTGTGAGGCCCTGGGTTCGATTCTCGGCACCACATATAAATAAATGAATAAAATAAAGGTCCATCAACAACTAAAAAAATATTAAAAAAAAAAAAAAGACTCAAATGACCTAACTTACACCTCAAAAAAAGACCATTAAAAAAAAACCTGAAAATCAGCAGAAGAAAAGCAGTAATGAAGAGCAAATCATAAATAAATCAGATTTTTTAAAAAAGTAAACAAAATTGACAAATCTTGAGTTAGGCTAAGAAAACAGAAAGAAAACTCAATTAGATAAAGTCAGAAATGGAAGAAGGGGAAGCTAGGGGTATAGCTCAGTTCGTACAGTTCTTGCCTTGCATGCACTAAGGCCCTGGGCTCAATCCCCAGCACCACACACACAAAAAGGCAATGGAGGCACTACAGTTGATGCAACAAAAATACAAAGGATACAAAAAATCAAGAGACTACCATAAATAATTATATGCCAACAAATTGGAAAATCTTGAAGAAATAAATAAATTCCATGACACATACAACCTAACAAGATTGAATCATAGCCAAGTGTAGTGACACATGCCTGTAAACCCAGTGACTCAAGAGGCAGGAGGATTGCAAATTCAAGACCAGCCTCAGCAACTTCGTGAGGCCCTAAGCAACTTAGAGAGACCCTGTCTCAAAAGAAAAAATACAAAGGGCTGAGGATGTGGTTCAATGGTTAAGTGCCCCTGGATTCAATCCTTGGTACAAAAACAAAAATTGAATCTTGAACCATAAAGAAATCGAAAATAAGAACAGACTAGAACAGAGTAATAACAAGTAATGAAATTGAATTGAATAAATTACAAAAAAAAATTCAGAGGTGAATTCTACCAAATATTTAAAGAAGAATTAATGCCAATCCTTCTCAAGCTCACCCAAAAAGTTGAAGAGGAGAGGATCCCAAATTCATTGTATGAGGCCAGCAATACCCTGATGCCAAACACAGAAAAGAACTCTACAAGAAAAGAAAATCACAGGCCAATATCCCTGATAAATATAAATGCAAAAACACTCAGCAAAATACTAGGAAACCAAATTCAACAGCACATTAGAAAGATCACTATCATAATCAAGTGGAATTCATCCTAAGAATGCAAGGATGATTTGACCTAGGCAAATTAATACATGTGATACATTCATTAATTACACAATGAACATCTAAGACCATATGATCATCTCAATAGATAAATAAAAAGAATTTGACAAAATTCAACATCACTTCCTGATAAAAACTCTCAAAAAATTATGTATTGAAGGAAAGTATCTCAACATAATAATGACCATATATGACAATCTCATATCAAACTTCATAAATAACAATGAAAAACTGAAATCTTTACCACTAAGATAAAAAAAAGAAGGCAAAGATAGCCACTCTCACCAATTCTATTCAACATAGTACTGAAAGTCTTAGCCATAGCAATTAGGCAAGAGAAAGAAATAAAAGGAATTCAAAACAGAAATAAGAAGTAAAACTGTCTCTTTGTAATTGACATGCTCTTCTATGGAGGAAGCCCAAACAAAACTTTTAGAACTGATAAACAAGTTAAGTAACATTACAGATATAAAATCAACATCCAAACATCAGTAGAATTTATATATACTAAAAAGGGACTCTGAAGGGCTGGGATGGTAGCTCAGTGGTAGAGTGCTTGCCTTGCATGCATGAGGCACTGGGTTCCATCCTCAGCACCACATGAAAATAAATAAATAAAGATATTGTGTCCATCTACAACTAAAAAAATATTTTTTTAAAAAAGGAACTCTGAAAAAAAATTGATAAAAAATCCTCTTCACAATAGTACCCAAAAAAATAAAATGCTTAAGAGTAAATTTAACCAAGAAGGTTAAAAAACATCAGTACATTGAAACTATAAAACATTGATGAAATAAATTGAAGAAGACAAAGTAAATGAAAAGATATCCTATGTTCTCCTAATCCCATGAATGAGGAGAATTAATTGTTTAAAGATCCAACTATCCAAAGCAATCTACAGACTCAATGCAAACCTTATCAAAATTCCATTGACATTTTCCCCAGAAATTAAAAAAAAAATCCTTAGACTTATTTACAACCACCAAAGAACCCAAATATCCATAGGAATCTTGAGGGAAAATAACAAAGCTGGAACCCACAGACTTTCTGATTTCAAAATAATTAGAAAGCTGTAGATATCAGCAAGATAGCTGTCTGAAGATGATTGACACACTAACTCCCACAAAAAAAAAAAAAAGGGTCAAAACAAAAATTAAACAACTACTATTCAACTTGGTATTTGATGAAGAATAGTATTGTGGCACCCCCTCCTCCACAGAAAATCTTAATTAAGCTTCGCCAGAAATCTGCACCATAATTGATTTTAAGACTATCAGCAAAAGAGTCTCTACAGAACAGTTCAATGTAGTTAAACTTCCTACTTCCTGTTGCCCTATCTTACTTGGCCATCAGCCTGAAAGAGATCAGCATCCAGGTGCTGAATGACCCTTTACTAGTTTTTCACAAACATTTATGGACTATCTAATGCATTAACAATATAATGGTTTACAAGTCTTTTTTAAAACGCCAAGTGGGTTTGTAAATGCAAAGTGTAATAAGAAGGACAGATCCTTTAACAAGACCTCTGGGTCACAGAGATGTTTACATTTCAAAGATAAGAGATGTTACTAATTTGGTTCCATGGTAACAGCTGGCAGGTGGAGGAAAGAAAGGGGAGAAGCAGCTCTCCCCTTCTCAGGTACTGTCCTTGAAGGGTTAGCTTGCCCAGAACAGTAAAAGAAAAAGCTGATTTTATGTGAATTTCTGCAGACTGTGAACTTCTGAGCTTCTTTTTACATGCTGGGTATCTGAAACTGCCTGAACTTGGAGTTCAGGGGGATTAACTGATTACAGCAAAAGCCTTACCCTCCGAACTGACTGCAGTCAAATAAACCTGCTTCCTGCTGTCTTTGGTGTCCACCTCGTCTGTCCCTACATCAGTACCAGAATTCAGTGAAAATATGACAAAGACATCATTGAACATGAAGACTCAAAATGGCCTTATAAACAAAGGAACAAAACACCCTGCACCTACTGGCTCATCTCAGTCAGAATCAGCTTGGAACCAAGACAGACTTCTTACCATGGAGAAAAGGTAAGTAGCCAGTACAATGCTAGTTGAGGATTTTAACACCCATCTTATAAAATGCACAGATCATCCAGACAGAAAATCAACAGAGAAATATCACAGCTGAATTATGCTACAGACAAAATACCCATAAGAAACATTTATAGAACACTTCATGTAACAGCTGCAGAATATACATTCATCTCATCAGCACATGGAACATTCTCCAGGACAGACCACATTTATGGGACATAACAAAAAAATTTTTTTTTGGTACTGGGGATTGAACTCCGGGGTACTCGACCACTGAGCCACATCCCCAGCCCTATTTTGTGTCTCTACAAAAATAGCGCCTTGCTGTTGCTGAGGCTGGCTTTAAACTCGCGATTCTCCTGTCTCAGCCTCCCAAAGTGCTGGAATTAAAGGCTTAGGCCACCACGCCGGCTGGGACATAACAAAAATGTACATTTCAAATACATAACAATGTACCTTAAGAAACTAGAAAACCAAGAACAAACCAAATTGCAAAATTAAGAGTAGAAAGAAACATTAAAGCAGAAATAAATGAAATAAGAAAAGTACAGTCTAATATTCCTAATGAACAAAGATGTAAAAATTTTAAACAAAATACTACCAAACTGAAAGCAACCCACATTAAAAATATTATCCTGGAGCTAGGGGTATAACTCAGTGGTAGAATGCTTGCCTCACACTCATGGGGCCCTGGGTTTAATCTCTACCCCTGCAAAAAATATCTACTGTGATCAAGTGGGATTCATCCCAGGCTGCAAGGATGATTCAATGTATGCAAATCAATAAACATGATACATCACTTCAACAGAATAAGAAACAAAACTGTATGATCACTTCGTTACATGCAGGAAAAAACTGATAAATTCAACATTCCCTCATGATCAAAAAAACTCTCAATAAATTAGGTACCTCACCACAATAAAAGCTAGGTATGACAAGCCCACAGCAAACATCATACTGAATAGGGAAAAAGTTGGAAGTATTTCCTCTAAGATCTGAAACAAGACAAGGATGCCCACATTCAACACTCTTATTCAACATTAGTTTAGAAGTCGTAGACAAAGCAATTAGGCAAGAGACAGTAAAAGGAGCATCTAGGTTGAGTAGGAGGAAGTAGAATTGTCCCTATTTGTAGATAACACTGTTTTATATAGAGAAATGTCAGGTCGGTTTAAGGCAGCTAAGGAAAACAAAACACCAGGCAGCCTGCATAGGTGAGAGAGCAATCAATCAGACACCAGAAGACAAGCAGTGGCTAACCACCATCAATCAATCAATCCCCTAACCAACCTTAGGAGGACACGGGACTCCTAAAAACCTCCCTTTCCTGTCCCAAGCCCCGCTTCCTGCCCAAAGCTTCCCGCCCAAAGCTTCCCTTTCCTGTCCCAAGCCCTCCTCTTCCTATCCCAAGCCCATAAAACTTTCAAACCAGCTGAGCCTGCTCGTGATTCTCCCCGATCTGCTCTGTTGGATGGGGGAGTCTTGCCCAGGAGCATATATCAATAAAGCCTTGCTCAGTGGTTTTAATTAGCCTCCTTTCAGTCATCGTTGTCTGACCTTACAAGAAACACCTAAAGACTACACACCAAAAAAACTGTTAGAACATATATGCCAATAAAGCTACAGGACACAAAATCAACACACAAAAATCAGTAGCATCCCTATGTACCAATAACGAACTAGCAAAAAAATAAAGAAAGAAAGAAATAAACACCATTTGCAACATCCATGAAAAAATAATAAAATACCTAGGAATAAATTTAACCAAAGTCTTTACAATGAAGGTTATAATAAACCTAGGAGGGATATTGAAAAGGATACAAAAGAAAAGAAAAGATATACCTTGATCATGAATTAAAAGAATTAATATTGTTAAGATGTTTATATTAGCCCCCCAAAATATATGAAACCAAAAAAGACCCCCAAATAGCCAAGTAATCCTGAGCAAAAAGAGAAAAGACATCACAGTGGTTGACTTTAAAACACACTAGGAAACTATCATAATCAAAGCAGCAAGGCATTGGAATATAAACATAGAATAAACCAAAGGATCAGAATAGAGAATCCAGAAATAAGTCCACATATTTACAGCTAACAGATAAGAATAAGAGAAAATATTTTCAAACTAATCATTGGACAAGAGATTAATATCAAATATATAAGAAACAGCAAAATAGTAGTCATAATAACAATAATTTGATTTAAAATGGGCAAGTAAAGCCAGGTGCAGTGGTGCACACCTGTAATCCCTGCACTTTGGGAGGCTGAGACAGGAGAATTGCGAGTTCAAAGCCAGCCTCAGCAATGGCAAAGTGCTAAGCAACTCAGTGAGACCCTGTCTCTACATAAAATACAAACTAGGGCTGGGGATGTGGCTCAGGGGTCAAGTGTCCTGAGTTCAATCCCCAGTCCCCAAAAAAATGGGCAAGTGATCTGAATTGACATTTTTCAAGAGATGATATACAAATGGCTTACAAACATATGAAAAATTATTGGCACCAATTATCAGGAAAATGTAAATTAAAGCCACTATGAGATATGATCTTTCCCTAGTTAGAATGGCTATTATCAAAAAGACAAAAAATAACAAATGCTGAGGAGGACGCAGAGAAAGAATTCATATCCAATGTTGGTAGAAAATGCAAATTAGTGCAATTATTATGGAAAATAATATGGATTTCTTCTAAAAACAGAGCTACTATTATATGACCTAGCAATCCCACTACTGGGAATATACTCAAGGAAAAATCAATATTTCAAAGAGACACCTGCACTTCTATGTATATTGCAGCACTATTCACAATAACCAAGACATGGAATCATTCTAGATGTCCATCCACAATTGAAGGCATAAGTAAAACATATTGATATATACAGTGGAATATTATTCACCCATAAAAAGGGATGAGATCATGACATGTTCATCAATATGAGTGGAACTGAAAGACATTATGTTAAGTGAAGTAAGCCAGGAACAGAAAGAGAAGTGCCACATATTCTCTGTCATGCATAAAATATAAAAAAGTTGATCTTATGAAAGTAGAGAATAGAATAGAGGTCACCAGAGACTAGAAAGGGTAGGAGAGAGAGAAAACAGAGAGAAAATGAATAATGGGTACCAAATTACAGTTACTTAGAGGAAATAAGTCTAGTGTTCTATAGCAGAGCACAGTGACTATAGTTAACAACAATTTACTGTATATTTAAAAATAGTTAGAAAAGCTATTTTTTGAATATTTTTAATGTCCCAACACAAAAATATGATAAATGTTTAAGGTGATAGACTGCTAATTACTGATTAGATCATTAAACATAGGGTACATATATCAAAATATCATACTCTGCCCCATATACATGTACAATTACCATGTGTCATTTAAAAATTAGTTATAGCCAAAGCAATACTAAGCCAAAAACGAAATGCTGGAAGAATCACAATACCTTACTTCAAATTATACTACAGAGCCATAGTAACAAAAACCATGTGGTACTGGCATAAAAACAGACATATAGACCTATGGTACAGAATATAAGACACAAACACAAAAAGATGATCATCTGATATTTCACAGTGGTGCCCAAAACATATGGAGAAAAGACAGCCATTTGAACACGTGGTGCTTGGAAAACTGATCAACCATATATAGAAGAATGAGACTAGACCCTTATCTCTTACCCTGCACAAAAGGTAACTCAAAATGGAGCAAAGGTCTTGGAATTAGACCAGAAACTATGCAACTCCTAGAATAAAACATAGTAAGGTTAATGTTCCAGCATACAGGCACAGGCAGTGACTTTCTCAATAGGACCTCAAAAGCTCTAAAGCTCAAGAAATAACACCAAGAGTTAAAAACGGAGTGGCATAAAATTTAAAAGCTTCTGCACAACAAAGGAAATAATTAAGAATGTGAAGAGAGAACCTACAGAATAGAAGAAAAGTCTTTGCTAGCTACACTTCTGAGAGAGGATTAATATCTAGAATAAATAAAGAATTCAAAAAACTTGGCCTGGGGTTATAGTTCAGTGGTAGAGTGCCTGCCTAGCATGGGTGAGGCACTGGGTTTGATTCTCAGCACCACATAAAAACAAATAAATAAAGGTTTAACTCTAAAAACAATAGATTAGAAAGAAAAGAACTCAAAACACTTAACACCAAAAAAAAATCCAATTAATAAATGGACTGAAGAATTAAATAGACAATTCACAAGTGAAAAAATACAAATGGCCAACAAGTATATGAAAAGATGTTCAAGATCATTAACAATTAAGGAAATGCAAACAAAACTACACTGAGATTTCATCTCACACCAGTCAGAATAGCAGTCATCTAGAATACAAAAAATAATAAATGCTGGAGAGAATATGAAGAAAAAGGAATACTTTCACCCTGTTAGTAGAATTGTAAATTAGTCCAACCACTATGGAAATCAGCATGGAGGTTCTTCAAAAGACTAGGCATGAAGCCGGGCATGGTGGCTCAAGCCTGTAATCCCAGCACTTAGGGAGGCTGAGACAGGAGAATCACAAGTTCAAAACCAGCCTCAGCAATGGCGAGGCGCTAAGCAACTCAGTGAGACCCTGTCTCTACATAAAACACAAAATAGGGCTGAGGATGTGACTCAGTGGTCGAGTACCCCTGAGTTCAATCTCCAGTACCAAAAAAAAAAAAAAAGATTAGGCATGAAACCACCATGTGAACCAGCTATACCACTCCTCTGTATTTATCCTGAAGAATTAAAATCATCTTACTACAGTGATACATGCATACCCATGTTTATAGCAACACAATTCACAATAGCCAAACTATGGAACCAGCCTAGATGTCCATCAACAGATGAATGGATAAAGAAAACATTGTATGTATACACAATAAAGTTTTTTTCAGCCATAAAGAAATATGAAATTATGTCATTTGCAGGAAAATGGATGGAACTTGAGACCGTCATGTTAAGCAAAATAAGCTAAAGTCAGAAGGTCATCATGTTTTCTTTCTTAGATGGAGCTATAGAGGAAAAAGGAAAAGAAAGGTGGGGATGATCACATGAAAAGCAAACAGAGCAGTAAGAATAGATGAAGGGGATCAGAGTTAGGAGGAGAAGGAGGGAGGAAGCTCTGGGGAGAGATATTGGCCAAATATATTGTTATATTGTCTGCATGTACAAATATATAGCAACAAATCTCACCATTGTATACACCTATAATGCACCAACAAAAAAATTATTATTGGTTAAAAAATTAACATCAGTTCTTACAATTTTTTTAAAAATCTTTGGAATCAAAACAGCATAGTACTGGCATAAAACAGAAATATAGACCAATGGAACAAAATAAAGAGCCCAGAAATTAATTCATACATTTAGGGTTAATTGATCTTCAATGAAGGACCTAGAGCATACAATAGGAAAGGACTGTCTCTTCAACAGTAATGTTGGGAAAACTGGATATTCACATGTAGATTTTAAAAAAAACTGGATATTCACACATTCCATAAAAAGCAATTCAGAATGGATTAAAGACTTAGATATAAGAACTAAAATGTAAAACTACTGGGAGAAAGAAAAGGGAAAGCTTCCTGACATTGGTCTGGGCAATGATGTTTTGAGTATGACCTCAAAAGTACAAGCAGGGGCTGGGATTGTAGCTCAGTGGGAGAGCACTTGCCTTGCATGCGTAAGGCCCTGGGTTCGATCCTCAGCACCACACACAAAGCAATAAAATAAAGACATTGTGTCCATCTACAACTAGAAAAATATTTAAAAAAAAAAAGTACAAGCAGGGGTCCAAGACCACACAGAGGCCAGGCGGTTAGCGAGACCACACACGCACGAGGTAAGGAGTACAAACAAGCAGTAGCCCCCCCATCTACCAATGCATGACTCTCATGACCTGTTTCATTCTTGAGACACTGCAGCCACATCCAAAACCACCCCCCTCAACATATTAGCCTCCACCTTGGGACAACAGACAGCAGCCCACCACAAAACTACACACCACAACACTGTATATCCAAACAGGCTGCCCAACACCAGCACAAAGCCTGCCCTCTCAGACCCACCTCTGAAAGCAGTGGCCTCCATCTTAGGATACCTCTGCTGCCTTCTTGGGTTACCACCATTGCTGCCACCACCATCATTAGTTGGGGCAGCTTCCACCTTAGGATGCCAGCTAGGGCCTGGAAGCCTAACATCAAGGTACCTACAGGTTTGACACTGCTGTGGCCACCGACTAGGGACATGCCCATTTCCATCTAGAGACAACAGCCAGGATCTGGAAGATCATCATCAAAGTCCCTGAAGGCTTGGTTACACCAGAGGTATCCCTGCTAGCCTACTTCTCTTGATTCTTCTTTCACTCTTCCTATGATCTAATACCTCTATATTCTCAACTCCTACCTCATAAACCCCACATCCTACACCCCACCCCACCTCTGGCTCTCTCTTTGGCCACCATCAGAAACTGTAGACCTTTATGCAAACCTACTATTTATATTGTAGATATTAGTTAGGCACATTTCTGTTTACTGTGACAAAACTATAATTGTCTAGGAGCTATTTGATTTAAGGCTGCATATTGTTTGTATGGGCTGCAAATATTGATCACCTTAAAGGTGAGGTATTGGTAACCTGCAGAGACACTACAAGACTATATGGTAGAAACTGTAATACCTCAGATCCACCTGCTAGAGAGGAAGACACATGGACAACATGAAAAAATAAGGGAAGAAAGTGCCCCAAAGATTCTACAATAATAGAATCTGTTGACAGCACACTGGATGAAATTTCAGAGAAGGAGTTCAGAATGTACATGATTAAAAATGATCTAGGAAGCAAAGAATGAATAATATAAGAGCAAGTATAGGCAACAACTGGTCACTCCAATAAAGAGATAAGAGAGCAAATACATGAAGCAAAAGATTACTTTAAGAAAGAGATAGAGATTCGGGAGGGAGGGGGGAGACAAACAGAAATCCTTGAAATGAAAGAAATAATAAACCAAATAAAAAAATTCAATAGAAAGCATCACCAACAGACTTGGAAGACAGAACCTTAGGCACTGAAGACAAAATATATAGTCTTGAAAATAAGGTTGACCACCCAGTGAAGATGGTAAGAAACCATGAGCAGAAACTCCAAGAATTATGGGATAAAATGAAAAGACCAAATCTAAGAATTATTGGTATCGAGGAAAGCACAGAGTTACAAACCAAAGAAATGCACAATGTCTTCAATGAAATAATATCAGAAAATTTTCCAAACATTAAGAATAAATTGGAGCATCATCAGCAGACTAGACCACTTGGAAGACAGAGGTTCAGGCAATGAAAACAAAATATAAAATCATGTTTCTACCAATGGTCTCTCAACTGGTTGAAATTGAACAGAGGTTATTTTCTTATAATAACTGTGAGTTGGTAGAAACAGGGAAACAAGGGTCTCAAAGCAAGTCTTGATGAATGAATGGTGGTCCTGATAGCTGTTTAATTCACTCAGAGCTTCTTTTCTGTAAGTGGGCATTTCTTGAAACAGTTATTTTTATTTGGTCCCAGCAATATTTAAAATAAAACAAGGAATAATATCTATTTCCAGTATTGTACAACCTAGGGACAAGGAACCTTGTTGATTTCAGTTCTCAGGAGCCACATCATTTTTTTGGACCACGGTCTTATTTAACCAATGAAAAGGTGGTGGAGTATGATGGCCATCATAGCCCTAGCTTTCTGTATGACTGCATGTATGTTGTGATTCTATATCACTTACAACCAGAGAAGTGAAATGTTATCCTCCATCTGTGTACAATGAATTAAATTGCTCTCTGATATCATGTAAACCTAAATAGAACAAATAAATAAATACGGGGAAAAAATTTTTTAAAAAAGAATAAATTGGAAAACAAAATACAAGAGGCTTATAGGACACGAAATGTACAAAATTACAACAGATCCACACCAAGGCACATTATAATGAAAATGCCTAGCATACAGAATAATGATAGAATTTTAAAAGCCACAAGAGAAAAGTTTCAGATTACACATAGGGCAAACCAATTCAGATATCCGCAGACTTTTCAACCCAGACCATCAATGTAGGAAATCCTGGAACAACATATACCAAGCTCTGAAAGAAAATGGATGCCAACCACGAATCTGATATCCAGGAAAATTAAGCTTCAGATTTGATGATGAAATAAAAACCTTCCAGGATAAACAAAATTTAAAAGAATTTACAATGAGAAAGCTTGCACTAAAGAACATTCTCAGCAAAATATTTCATGAGGAGGAAATAAAAAACAACAATGAAAATTAGCAAAGGAAGGAACCACACTAAAGGAAAAGCCAATCAAAGAAGCCAAGTCAAATTAAAAACCAAAGGCTGGGGTTGTGGCTCAGTGGCAGAGCTCTTGCCTAGCATGCGTGAGGCACTGGGTTTGATTCTCAGCACCACATACAAATAAATAAAATAAAACATAGAACTAAAAAATATTTTTTAAATTTTTAAAAAATTAAAAACCAAAAATTAATCAAAAACACTGGGAATACAAACCATATTTCAATAATAACCCTGAATGTTAATGGCCTAAACTCATCAATTAAAAGATACAGACTATCAGATTGGATTTAAAAAAAAAAGACCCAACATATGCTGCCTTCAAGAGACCCATATCATAGGAAACGACATCCACAGACTGCAGGGGAAAGGTTGGAAAAAAACATATCACTCACATGGACTGTGTAAACAAGAAGAGGTCTCCATCCTCATATCAGATAAAGTGGACTTCAAACCAAAGTTAGTCAGAAGGGATAAAGAAGGACATTTCATACTGCTCAAGGGAATCATATATCAACAAGATATAAAAATTGTAAATATGTATTCCCCAAACAATGAAGCATCTACGAACATCAAACAAACCCTTCTCAACTTCAAGAATCAAGTAGACCACAACACAATAATACTGGGTGACTTTAACATACTTCTGTTACCACAAGATAGATCTCCCAAACAAAAACTAAACAAAGAAACTATATAACTCAATAATTTTGACTTAACAGACATATATAGAATATTTCATCCAACAAGTGAATACACTTTTTTCTCAGCAGCTCATGGATCTTTCTCTAAAATAGACCATATGTTACCCCACAAAGCAAGTCTTAGCAAACACACAAAAAAATAGAGATATTACCCTGCATTCTATCAGAGCATAATGGAATGAGAAATCAATAATAAAAATAAAAAACAGGTTCCAAGATGGCGGCCTAGACGGACGCCGTGGTCAGTCTCTCCAGAGCCAGAGGTTGAAGTTGTGGAAATACCATCTCCCAGCCAGCTTCTGGATATCATCATACAGCTACCCGGGCAGAAATTTCACCTGCGCGTGTAAGCAGGGCCACCAGCCAGCAGCCATAGCCACAAGCAGAGTGACTTCAGCAGCAAGCGGCGGCAGAGCTCAGCCCAGCGGCTCAGCCCAGGGCTCGCCCCGGGCGGGGCCTGCTTCTACAGGGGTACCTGGCTCCAACGCCCACCCAACCAGGCAGGGCCCCTAGCAGTTGCTCCCGTGGACACACGGCCCTAGCCGCTAGCCACTTGGGTGCCCAAATTCAGGGTAAGAGTCGCTCCAGAGACCCCAGCGGAGACAGCCCGCTGCACTCCCGCTCCAGAGCTCCGGTGCACTGGCAGGAGCCGCAGAGGGCCCAGATCCACCCGCAGAAACCTCCACAGGTGTCCAGCAAGAGGGAAACCAGGAACTGCCACCTTGAGCCACTGAGGAGCCCAAACTCAGGGTAAGAGTCCCCCCAGACACCCTAGCGAGAGGCAGCCCCGCCCAAGGGCAGCCTGGGCCCGCCCCAGTTCTGCTCCAGAGTTCCTGGGGACCGGCAGGAACTGCAGAGGGCCCTGATCCACCCTCAGAAACTTCCATGGTTGTCCAGCCAAAAGGAGACCAGGGTCAGCTACCTCTAGCCACTGGGGAGCCCAAAATCAGGGCAGGAGTTGCTCCAGAGACACCAGTGCGAGGCAGCCCCATCCAAGGGCAGCCTGGGTCTGCCCCAGTTCCACTCCTGAGTTCCCGGGGTCCGGCAGGAGCTGCAGAGGGCCCAGATCCACCCTCAGGAAACTCCACGGGGGTCCAACTAAGGGTTGACCAGAGTCTGATTGCTACCAGCCACAGAGGAAAGCACACCCAGGGAAAGAG
>PVHX01015136.1:0-47894 GCA_004024805.1 Geosciurus inauris
GTACTGGGGATTGAACTCAGGATCACTCAACCACTGAGCCACATCCCCAGCCCTATTTTGTATTTTGTTTAGACACAGGGTCTCACTGAGTTGCTTAGCACCTTGCTGTTGCTGAGGCTGGCTTTGAACTCACAATCTTCCTGTCTCAGCCTCCAGAGCTGCTGGGATTACAGGCAAGCGCCACCGTGCCTGGCTCTCTGTGCTTCTTGATTATCATGTGAGCAGTTTCCCTCCACAACACTCTTCCACCATGATGTTCTGCCTCACCTTGAGCCCTGAGGAATGAAGCTAGCAGTCTATGGACTGAGACCTCTGAAATTGTAAGCCCCAAAATAAACTTTTCCTCCTTAAAATTGTTTTTGTCAGGTCTTTTAATCACAGCAGCAAAAAAGCTGACTAAAAGAAAAACTGAATTTTATTTTAATAACATTTCAAGGAAAGTATTGCCTTGATAATTTTTAGGTAGTTAACCTTTTATGTGTCTCAGGTTTTTTTTCTTTTCTTTCTGTTTTTGTTGGGTTTTTTTTTCCTTGTTGTTATTATTTTGGTGGTGCTGGAGATTGCACCCAGGGCTTCATGAGTGCTAGGCAAGTGCTCTGCCACTGAGTTACATACTCAGCCTTCTGTCTTAGAATTTAAACATGACTGTTTTCTGTGAAATATTATATAAAAGGCCAAATGTTTCTTAATTTGATAGCTATTGGAGAATTTTAGACTAACTTTATGTTCAATTTTAAACAGAAAATAATAAGCATATTGATATCAGAGCCAAGGAGGCACATATAAAATGACTCAAAAAGATGAGCAACAGATGGTTAGGATCTCTTTATATAAACCAATATAGTTTAACTATAAAAGTATAACAAGAAAAGTCTGTTTTCTTGGTGACTGGTTTCATTTTAATAAAAAGGTATTTTAGCATCCTTTAAAAAATGATTGCAGATCATTTTGAAGTAGAATGTAAGTTGTTGGAATTACCTTTTTAAAGTTTTTCTTCCCAAAATTTGTTTCAAGCATTCAGTGATCCATGAATATCACTCAGGACCTGTGTAAGGGTAGATATTTTGACACAAAACTTTTAACTTGAAAAATTGCAAAGCAATTCTCAATAGAGGCCCTTGGAAGAATCTTAGTCAAGCTACTATTTTCACTCCATATGTTTAGGTCTACTTATAGATATCGTGTCAACATGTGGCAGTCTTGTTGGAGCTTTGAGTTGAGGTGTTAAAAAAGTTAAAAAGTGTTTCTTCATAGGATAACAGTCTATTACATCTCAGATTCAGAGAATTGGAGAATGGAATGAAAGTGTTCTCCAGTTGTTGGAGGGCACAATTGTAAGAATACTGGGTTTAGAGTGAGAATCTTGGACTTAAGTTTAGATGATTGCTTTGTGATAGAGACTGGACAAGTGCCTTGATTACCATGAGTCGTCTTTTTCACAGCTGTGACACAGAGCCTTAATACCTACCTCATTATGTCTCAAGGTAATTGTGAAAATAACATGAGGAAAGCATTCTGTACATTGCTGCTAAGCAGCAGTAGCTAAGTGGTAGCCAAAATTGAAATACAGTTCCTAAAGTGAAAGACACAGTTAGTGTCATCCTGAATTAGACAATCCTCAGGGTTGTCTTCTGTCTCTTCTTCCCTTAAGGCCCCTTCCCTCTCACTGAGCTCAATAACTCAGGGACTTCTCACCCTGGACCTCTATCTTTGAGCCAGTTCTAATTCTTCATGGGCTGTGCCCATGAAGTGTGCACATCACACTTACTTGCTTGTTTACTGTGCTTCCTATCTTGTTCCAAAATGGATTTTAATTGGCTTACAAAAATATTATGATTCTAAGAGTGTAGAAATCTGTAAGCAAGAGAAGCAAGCAGGCAGTGGAATGGAGGAGACTCTGCCAATACCAAAGCTCAGGGCCCAGCCGGCAAGCAGATCCTTCACACAGGGAAAGCACAACAATATCTGGTAATGACAATAATACAGAAATAAAATATAGATAGTATCATAGTATAGTAAATAAAATAACCCATTTAATGAGAATTCTTTCTCTTAATATCTATTGGTGCAAGCTATGAGCATAATAGTTCAATGGCATTCAGTGAGCTTATGGATTTTATAGTACTTATTAACTCTAACCACAGTAGTACTTTTGAACATCTTGGGGCATAGTTTCTTAATAAGTAAAATGGAGATAAAAATAAAATGTTAATGTTAAATTTGAAGAAATACAGTGTGTGAGTGTCCTCCCAGCCTGAGAACAAGGAAGGGACTTTCCCTATCTCGAGTCATTGTCTCTCATTCCCTACCCTCTCCCCAGGTGTGGAGTTGTATTTAGGACTGGAGACTTAGTTTACATGCCAGGGATCAGATCCTGAGACTTCCCTGAGAAAGATGTCTATAGCTTTAGCCCAGACTCTTAAATGCCAACATCCTTTATGTGCATCTCTCTCTGCCAGTTCCCAAGCTTTGGGTCCAGGGTCCCCTAAAATAGCTGGGGATCATTTTAGTGGATTCAAGTTAAAATTATTTTATACAACCATATATTTATTCAGGTAACATTTTAGGAGCACCTACGGAGTAAATATCTTACCAGAAGCTCTAGGAAAACATGGTACATAGTAGATGCTCAATAAATGTTAGCAATTTTATTATTTATAGTAATTGATAATGTTCTCCACAATGTAGATAAGTTTTTTAAAAATCTAAAAAATGATGCCGTGAAAGTAGGAAGGGAGACTATTAGGGTAGAAGAAGGAACTCAGGGGAGGGAGAAAAAGAGAGCAGGGAAGGTACTGAGTAGTGAAATTGATCAGATTATGTTTTTATGTATATAAAAATATGAGACGGTAAGGCCCACTGTTCTGTATAAATAATATGCACCAATAAAAAAAACCCTGATATGTCCAGTAATTCTTTTAAAGATATCTAGAAGAAAGAATCAAGGAGTCAACCCATTTTTTTTCTTTCAGTCCTGGTGGTTGAACCCAGCGGTGCTCTGTTCCCACTGAGCAATACCCAGCCCTTTTTTTTTTTTTGAGACAAGGTCTCACTAAATTGCGAAGGCTGACCTTGAGCTTGTGATCCTCCTGCCTCAGTTTCCTGAGTAACTAGGATGACAGGCCTGTACCACCACACCAGGCTAGGGTCAATCCTTTAAACTTGTGCTCAGTAAATATCACTTCTTGCAGACTGCCTCTTGATATATATTGAGTGGCAGTAAGTTTAAAGTTCTCCTGCTGGCATGCTTACATTCTTTGTTCCATTTACAAATATTTTTAGAATGCTAAGTTCTGGGGTCACCAATATATAAGGATCTTGATGGTGCTAACAGTTCTGTGAGCAGGAAGCTACAGTGCAGTGGTTTGAATATGCAGACACATGCAGGGAGCACAAGAAGGAAAAGCAGCCCCTCAAATGCCCTCTCGCAACTGTGCTGAGCTGGGAAGGAGGAGCTGGAGGGACTAGTCAGGATTAAGGAAGCAAGGGAAAATGTTTGGGAGCAAAATAATTTTCTGGAGTAGAAGGAGTGTGCCAGTTGTGGAGGGTAAGAAGTATGGCTTGGATGAAATTAGAGTGCTTGCAGTATACAGTGTGTGAAGGACTTGTACTGCGGAGCAAGGAATAGATGCAGTCTGGAAAACAGAAGGGGCATCGAAGGACATTTGCCAGGTCTGTGAATTAGAAAAACCACTAGAGATAATGTGAAGAATGGGTTGGAGCAGGTCAGACATCATGCCTAATGACAAGTGTCCCTCTGAGGAGGTTTTTGCAGTGAATGAGGTGAAAGACAGTGCAAGTAAGAGGATTTGGGATCCATGAAAAAAAGGAATTGGTCCTGAGAATGCCTATGAGGATGAGTGTTAGGGTGTGACGAGTCTTAGCTAAAAAGTTTGGCTGATTCTTAGCTAGACAGTAAATGGAGAAAACAAGAGAGACAGATTCATTCTTCATATCTGAGTTAAGTGCAAATGGACCCAGTACGTTTTAATGTCAGCTGAACTATGCTTACTGAAAGTGAGGAGCCTAAGAATAGCATGTACCCAAGGAGAGTGTCTGCTCTGCTCTGCATAGAAGGGCACAAGGGGAATCCCTGTGGCAGAACTGCCATCATCCCAGAAAGGACAATTGGTGTTAATTCTGAGCACATGGTCACTGATTCAAGTCCTCAAGGTTTTACCTCAAAAAGTAGCTTGAGTGTTCATAAACACTCATCTTTCCATTAAAAAGAAATTTTAGTCAAATGCTCAATGTATCATCCCAGTGTGACATCAGATGGACCTTCTAAGATAAATTACCTATAAAATGTATATTCAAATGTTCCAAGGTTATCAGCTCTAAACCTGTTGAACGTAGGGGAATGTTCACCAGAGGCAAACCACAGGCTAGTTTGGTTTTTGAATAATTGATCTGGAGCTGTGTTTCATTAGCAAAAGCTATTGTTCATAGAGGTCATTCCTAGCTTAGTCCTACCTTAGGGGTAATAAAATAATATATGATTCACTTTTTGGGGTATGTGGTACTGAGGATTGAACCCAGGGGTGCTCTAGCACTGAGCTGTATTTCCAGCCCTTTTAATGTTTTATTTTGAGACAGTCTCCCTACATTGCCCAGACTGGCCCCGTATTTATAATCCTGCCTTGGCCCTGAGTGTCTGGGATTACAGGCATGCAACACCACCTCGCTCAGTAGTCGAGTGCCCCTAAGTTCAATCCCCAGTACCAAAAAAAAAAAATTATGCCAGGCATGGTGGTGCACACTTGTAATTCCAGCAGCTCAGAAAGCTGAGACAGGAGGATTGCAAGTTCAAAGCCGTCTTCAGCAAAAGTAAGGCACTAAGCAATTCAGTGAGACCCTATCTCTAAATAAAATACAAAATAGGGCTGGGGATGTGGTTCAGTGGTCAAGTGCTCCAGAGTTCAATTCCCAGTACCTCCCCCCCAAAAGAATTTTAATGCTCGGTTGTGGTACAGCTAAGTGTGGAGTGCTTGCCTAGCATATACAAGGCCTTGGGTTTGATTCCCAGCACCAAAATAAAAACAAAGTTTTAAAAATTAAAAATTTCTCAACAGTATTTTATGTGGTGCTGAGGACAGAACCCAGTGCCTCACACAAGTCAGGTAAGCACGCTATCACTGAGCTACAATCCCAGCCCCTAATTTTAGTCTTTTGAAATTTACTGAGCATATGGTCTGTTCTGGAGAATATCTGTGCACTTATAAATAATGTGGGTTCTGTTATGAAAGATTTTTACAATATTTCATTTGAAAAGAACTTTTGATTTTGTTTGATCTTATGATAAGACTTGTGGGGATAATTAGTTAGGTAGGTGTAAAAAGTTTCATTTAAATTGACACTGTATGTAGATAAAGTGTTTTAATGGCCTTGGAGTATCTATCTACATTTCATCTTGTCTGGTCATTGGACAGCTGCTATTCAGGCATTACTCTAAAATGACAGGCTATTAAGGCAGCTATGTAAATCTTCATTTGGAAAGCCTGTTCGTTATGCTAATTTAACAAAGTGAAACATAAAGAACCCAAAAAACTTAACACCCAAAAAACAAAAACAAAAAACCCCAAATAACCCAATCAATAAATAGGCAAAGGAACTGAACAGGCACTTCATAGTAAAAGAAATATAATTGATCAACAAATATATGAAAAAAATGTCCAACATCTCTAGCAATTCAAGAAATACAAATCAAAACTACTCTAAGATTTCTTCTCACTCCAGTCAGATTGGCACTTACTAAGAGTACAAGCAACAATAAATGTTGGCAAGGGTGTAAGGGAAAAGGTACACTCATACATTGCTGGTGGCACTGCAAATTGGTGCAACCATTATGGAAAACGGTATGCAGATTCCCCAGAAAACTTGGAATGGAACCACTATGTGACCTCACTGTCCCATTCTTTGGTTTCTACCCAAAGGACTTAATATCAGCTTACTACAATGACACAGCCACATCAGTGTTGACAGCAGCTCAACTCACAGTAGCTAAACTATGGAACCAACCTAGGTATCCTTCAACAGATGAATGGATAAAGAAAATGTGTTAGACATGCACAATGGAATATTACTCAGCTTTAAAGAATAATGAAATTATGGCATTTGCCAGTAAATGGATGGAACTGGAGAATACCATGCTACATGAAATAAGCCAATCCCAAAAAACCAAAGACCAAATATTTTCTCTTATATAGGGATGCTAATTCACAGTTTGGGGGTGGGGGTGCTAGGAAAGAATAAAGTTTCTTTGGATTAGGTAGAGGGGAATGTAGAGAAGCTACGGGTATGGGGGTAGGAAGGATAATAGAATGAATCTGACATTATTACCCTAAGTATATATATGACTACATGACTGATGTGAGTCTACATCTTGTACAGCTAGAGGAATGACAAATTACACTCCATGTATGTACGATGTGTCAAAATACATTATACTGTCATGTATAACTAATTAGAACAAATTTTAAAAGAAAGAAATAAAGTGAATTATGGTAATGACATACAGTGATTCCTTACTGAAAGCAAGCATATATTTGTACAGCAGAGTGACTTAGAGGTATCCAGAGACAAGTGAATCAGCAAAATAAGTAGTTTTCTTTAGTAAATTGATCATAATTTCAATAAGTGGATGCTATGAAAATGTCAAGAATTAACTGATTTTCAGTGTTGAAATGGAGAAGACAGATGTTACACGTTTTCTCATTAGGCTGGAGAAAGTGCTTGCTCAGTCTCGTGCGTTTCTCCCCACACCCCTCTCTTTCTCCCCTCACCCCACTGCCCCCATGCAGTGACATGTCAAAGGGAATGTGTTGGCCAGCTAGCTGATCTAACAGTTCTTTTTTGGGGGGGTTGGGGGAGGGGAGAGTACCACGGATTGAACTTAGGGGCACTCAGCCACTGAGCCACATCCCCAGCCCTATTTTGTATTTTATTTAGAGACAGGGTCTCACCGAGTTACTTAGTGCCCCATTGTTGCTGAGGCTGGCTTTGAATTCATAATCCTCCTGCCTCAGCCTCCCAAGCCACTGGGATTACAGGCATGTTCTTACAGTTCTTTTGTTTGCTTCATTTTGATAATGAACAACAAACATGGACATTGGCATTTATTTTATGTTGAATAATTAGGGTCAGTAATTTCTTTATCAATTGAATCTGGGTTAAATACACTCTTCTGTGATCCAATACATTATAATCAGATCGGTTTCTAAAGGCAACCCATTATAGTACTGAAAAAAATTGCTCACTTAAAAAAGCAAAAATGTAATTGTTATGGGTTGTAAGTAATATTTTCAGTGTTGATAAACCTTCCCAGACTGTCCCTAGGAAGATTTCCCATATGCTATTGAATGTAATAAGACCAAATTCCTTCAATATTACTATAGATATATCCTAGATATTCTGTGCCATTTTTTGGACTTATTATTTGCTACCTAAGGAAAAGCATATCATGTCTACTAGATCCAGACTTGTAGCTTACTATACCAACTTACAGTTGCCTCATTTGTCTTTATGTTCAAGTAGTCCCTGGTGACCTACTCCATTATATTTTCCATAAGAGAGAAGCATAATGAGATCTTTTTTAAAAAAGAAATTTTTTTTAGTTGTAGATGGACACAATACCTTTATTTTCTTTATTCATTTTTATGTGGTGCTGAGGATCAAACCCCAGTGCCTCACACATACTAGGCAAGCGAGTTACCACTGAGCCACAACTACAGCCCATGTAATGAGATCTTTTGCATCTATAGTTAAAAATTTTTTCCCTCACTACCAGGAGCATTTAAGTCCCAAATCCAGTGTTTCTTTATTTAGTTTTTCGATGGAGTACTGAATAACTACTTGCTCATTATGTGCCTATTTGGCTTATTAAAGAAAATATTTGTAATGACTGCTACTAGATTTTTAATTACTCTTTAGAACAGAACACCTCCATTTTCCTCCAGTATCTTTCAGTATCAGAAATTATAGCTGTCTTACAAAGGAAACCTAAAAAAAGCATTTATGTGGATCAGTGAACACGTTACTGCTGTCTGCCTAGGAGATACTCCGTAAATGTCTGTTAAGTGATGGAAAGTTGCTTTGAATATATAATACATTGTTTATTTGATGCATGATTCATGGACTCACTACAAGGGATGTAACTAAGAACAAAAGCTCACACAAAGCCTATGACCGTCAGATTTCTAGAAGATAGATTGATATTATCTAAATACTAGGATGTATGTTAGCACTAGAGTTAGTTCTGAAAGTCTCTTGTAGTTTTGGGGTTGTCTCTAAATGTCTGTTCCACCCTAGACTGACACACTCTCTCCCCCTCCACACACACCTCTTTGTTTTTCTACCACTGGGCAAACTCAGATACCTGGGGTGGCTCCAGAACCACGTTGGCTTCTAGTTATCTGTCTGATTACTTGTAAAGTAATCATGGTACTGTTGGCTTTTATTTTTCACATGTTATCCCAGAGTATTTAGGTGGCCTTTATTTCCAGCCCATCTATGACTGATTTGAGAGAATATGGTAAGAAAATAGCATTAGTTAGCCAAGAAAATAGTTTTCTTTGACAGTAGGCATAATCCCAGCATCAATCAATTGCATGTTGATGCTTAAGAGACTGAGAGAATGTAGGTGGATCAATGAAAAATTAAAACCCTTACTGGAAAAAGTAATTAAAACTTTTATACTACCCATAGAGAATTGATACTCAATTCTCTATTGAGTATCTCTATTTTACAAATAGAGAGCGTTAAGTAACACAATAATTTTTCAAATGCACTGATTTGCCGTGGCCCAGTGACAAAACTGGAAGTATTGGCCAGATATCTCAGCTGAGGGTATAAGTATTTACTCTTTCTGAACTTCTAACTTTTGTTCATTCACTACTCAACCATGTATGTACTTATCCTGTAGCTTCTACATGATATCAATGTATAGAATTGTTATTGTATTTAGTGTTACCCTTTTAACTCATGTAATGCCTCTTGACTCATTATTTTCTCACTCTCAACCTATAAAATGGAATATTGTACCTTCCATATAAGTATATGTTCAAACTATTTCTGTTTTTATTATCTCCTTTGATTCTTATAATATTGCTGCATATCCAGACTTTCACACTACAGAATTCAGTCTGGGTTGTATAAGCAGGAAGAATATGTTTGGATGCTGCTCACCTGGAAGTGAAGCAGGGAGTTGCTAAGCTAAGAAATAGTTTCAGCACAAATAATGCCATTGCAAGTGTATGCCACCAACACATTTGGCATAAACTTCTTTTTTTTTTTTTTTTTTTTTTGGTACTGGGGATTGAACTCAGGGGCAGTCAACCACTGAACCACATGCGCAGACCTATTTTGTGATTTATGTAGAGACAGGGTCTCACTGAGGTGCTTAGCGCCTCACCGTTGCTGAGGCTGGCTTTGAACTCGCAATTCTCCTGTCTCAGCCTCCCTAAGTGCGAGGATTACAGGCTTGAGCCACCGTGCCTGGCTCGGCATAAACTTCTTATATTTTCAAACAACAGCAGCAACATCATGTTTACACTTGTCATGATACAGATCTCCCTTACAGAAATAATGAAGGTTTTTCTTAACTCCCTACAGGGCAGCCCTAAATCTCTTCAGTTTCTTCAGTTAGTTCTACCAGTGCAGTATCTCAAAATGTTGACCTTTCCTTTAGTTTAGGCCCTGTTCTGTCTTGCAATCTAGAATTCTGTAGCCTTGTGGAGTGAATTGCATGACTAAAATCACCAACATACCCTATCTAAAATATAGCAAACAGAGAAAAAAATAAGTTAATATATATAAATATATACTTGACATCCTGAAACAGGAAATAAAACATGTATAACTATTAAAACTCTTGTTCCTACAAGTGTTTTCTACCTGTTTAATGGTCCATTTGCCCTAAGGGAGCCAAAGTATGTCACCTGGTGCATGGAACTTTACTTATAGTAAAGTTCCCTGGCAGACAGGGAAGATAAAATCAAACCTAAGTGTATGTTCAAGTGAAAATACATTGTTATGCTTCCCTGATAAAAGGAGATCAGTGTAATTAGCCTCCTACTATGCAGCAGGCTGGTCCCACTCGATTGAGTGCTGCTCTAGTCAGTTTGGATACTGTATAGTACTAATAAATAGGTTAGCCATGATAAAAAATATCTCTGGGCTGTTGCTTGTGGTCATTTTGCTTATAAACCCATTCAGTAAGACCTGGACTACTGTCAAAAGTGTCAGGCCTATGTTTTTTGGGGGGAGAGGGGACCAGGGATTGAACTCAGGGGCACTCGACCACTGACCCACATCCTCATCCCTATTTTGTATTTTATTTAGAGACAGGGTCTCACTGAGTTGCTTAGTGCCTTGCTGTTGCTAAGGCTGGCTTTGAACTCACGATCCTCTTGCCTCAGCCTCCCAAGCTACTGGGATTCAGACCAATATTTACAGAGTGATTTTTCACATCTACCTGGTTTTTAGAGTCTCCTCACCAGTAAGCATTCAGGTAGGATACATATATTATCCCTCATTCTTTGTTCAACATATCTGTCCACATATGTCTCCCCAACCGTCTTGTTGCCAGTCCTTCAGTCTTCTTCCTTCCACATCTGTGCTTGTTTTTCTAAACTTTGGCTCATTGTAAATCACTATGGCTTCCAATGCAAGCTATCTTTGCTCTGGGGTCAGCTGGTTCATGAGATGTGCCCTCAAAGAGTGTTCCCAACCATCTAACTAAGCAGTTACAGTTGTCCCAGCATCACATCAGTACTAGATCAGTGTGATCCATTACTTAAGCCATCTGCTCTGGGCAAACTGGATCTAAGATGTGCCACATGAAGCTCATCTGTCAGGGATTCGTCTGGGGGAGTTGTAAAGTTGTAACAGTCTATCTCCAGCCACTGCCCTGTTATGTCCGTCCATCTGTACCCCAGGGTTGCTTCTTCTCCTCCGACAACTGGTCATACAGACTTTCTCACGAGGTTCTAAATGTGAGTTGAATGAAGGACAACAGATGTAATAAGTGTATTAAGAATTTAAGCTTTTTGTTCATGAAACTTTGCTTAGTTTCAGACATAATCACACCCAAATAGGCCACATACACAACTTTCACTTGAGGACACGATTCCTGCGCATATTCATCTTTGTAGTCAGGTGGCTCAGATAGTTCATGAGTCCTATGGTCAAATAGTATGCTATGGTCAAAGTCCAAGAGTTATACATATGGCTGGGTGTTTGGTCCCCACTAGGACCTAGGATCAAGTCAAATTTACTTATTAAAATAGTTACTTGCTGAATAGAGTATGACTTGGCCTCCAAACTTTGGGACTTTCCACTTTTCTGTTTTGTCTCCAAGTATCCCGTTCAGCTATACATATTCCCATTGATCACAAAGTTAAGGGCAGAGTTGCTTAGAGTTGCTTACAGTCTGTCCTGGCCCGTAGGGAGATCTTTTTCTCAGCTCCACTTAATGTTGGTAGCTTTATATGTTACTAATATATCAAGGCCATGCATTAAAAGGTGGTATGTGTTGCCTCCAAAAGCCAGTAGGCATCCAGTAGGCATCCCCCCCCCCACCCCCCGTGTGTTTGTGTGTGTGTTTTTGGTTTTGGTTTTGGTTTTTTGGTTTTGTTTTTTGGGGTTTTTTGGGGGGAGGGGTAGTGATGCAAAGTACACTTTTTCACTTTGGAAGAAGTGTCTATTTCATTGCACCAGTAGAAATTTTACTCAGAGAGCAGGCTCATGAATTTTTACAGTATTTATGTTCTACCCTCTGGCACATACTTGTCTTACCAGGATATCCTTAGGTGCCTATTACTTTCTGCTGACAAATCACATCAGCATGATGCCATCTTGTGCTATGGAATGATAAAACGATTAATGTTCCTGTGGACTGAGTTAAGGCACAAACCTGGAGTTGGTTAAAAGTATCCTGCTACCCTGCAGGTGAAAGCAAATAGCTTTCTGTTCTGTCTGCTCATTAGATTAGGAAAAAACACACTGTTTGTCAAATCAGTAGATGGACACCAGATAAGGAGATGTGTTGATTTGCTGTGGTGGAAACCACATCTGGATCAGCAGTTGCTATTGAAGATGCATACTGATTAAGTTTGTGGTAAACCACTGTCATTCTCAAAGACCTTTATGTTTTTTGCATAGACCTAACACATATAAAAAGAAATGTTATAGGTGTCACTATCTCATACCTTTCAAATCTCCATGATGGCATTAATCTTTGTACTTACTGCAAAAGAAGCAGTATTGTCATTTAGCAGAGAAGTTCAAAGCTTCTCTTCAGTTCATCTATTCATAACAATCCATATCACAGTAGTCCCCCCTTACTCAAGGTTTTGCTTTCCACAGTTATAGATACCTTAAATCAACTGTGGTCCAAAAATATTGTGTGGAAAATTCCAGAAATAAACACTATGTAAGTATAGGGGGTGTTTTTTGTTTTGTTTTCTTTTGGGTTTTTTTTTGATTGTTTGATACCAGGGATTTAACCCAGGGGGCACTTAACCACAGAGCCACATCCCCAGCCCTTTTTTACTTTGAGACAGGATCTCCTTGAGTGGCTCAGGGTCTCCCAAAGTTGTTGAGGTTGGCTTTGAACTTGCAATCTTCCTGCCTCAGCCTCCTGAGCCACTAGGATTTCAGGTGTGCCCAGCAAGACTTGATAAGTTTTAAATTGCATACCATTCTGAACAGCATGATGAAATCTAGTGTAATTCTATCTGAAGCCAGGAAACATCTCCTTTATCCAGCATATCCACAATTATACCCTACCTGTCCATTAGTCACTTAGCCTTCTCAGTTATCAGTTCAACTGTGGTGGTGTATTGCTTTTGTTTGCATAACCTTTATTCTACTTAATAATGGCCCCAAAGTGCCAGAGTTGTGATGCTGCCAATTTGGATGTGCAAAAGAGAAGCTATGATGAAAATTCTTGTCTTAATAAAAGAAAACTAAAAATTGAGGTTGATGAGAACTACAGTGCAATAAGATACTGAGAGAAAGAGAGAAACCACATTCACATGATTTTTATTTCAGAATATTATTAAAATTGTTGTTTTATTAGTAGTCATTATTGTTAATCTCTTACTGTGCCTAATTTATAAATTAAACTGTATCATAGTTATTTATGTATAGGAAAAATGAGAGTATAGATAGGATTCAGTACTAGAGGTTTTGAAACATATCCCCACAGTTAAGGGAGGACTGTTGTACATGAGTCCAGGCACAAATGTGGAAATTCTATTTGTGAGTATGTATTCCATGTGTAAACTCAAGTCCTAGGCAGGTACTCGTAAGACAGACTCCATTTGTGTCTGACACCCATGAAGCTTTCCACCTGACCAGCAGGATGCACAGATCAGCATCAGTTCAGGTAGAACATCCAAAAAATCTTGAGAGCTCTGGTTATTTCCTTTTCTCCTCAAAAGTAGCTGCATATCCATTGGCAAAGGGTAGAAGGACGATTTTAAGTTACATGATTAGATTATTGAAAAGTCCTTCCTTAAAGGACCCAACCTCTCCTTCAGTTAGTCTGTAGACTTCCAGCTGACTTAGCTGGACCAAGAAGAGGGACTGTTGGTACTGTCATGCTGGATCACATCAGACCTCTGTCACTTGACTGACAGATCAGAGTTTCCCAGGCTTCTCGGCTATTCTGGTTCTAGGAACCCCCCATTAACTGTCCACCACCAAATATCTTTATAACTTAAACCATTATTTTGGTCCTCCTGCTTACTATGTTCATTGTGCCCCATTTGCCTCCAGACACTTAACTCTGTAGCCTCAGCTGTTTCTGACCCTCATGAAAGTCAGGAAGCCCTTGAGGCAGCATCTGCAATGCTGACCTCCCTGTCTATGACCTCTTAGGGTAGAGTTAGGAGGTAGGTGTGCAGGAGACATTATAAATCTCCCTAAGTCTGTATTTTTTCAGAATGATTTGGCATCTAGGTCTTTTGATATCTGTTCTATGCAGAGGGTAGAAACTTGGTTAATTTGTTTTAGGGCCTAGGAGAATGTCATTTACAGACCCACATTTTGACAACTGTGATGAATTCTCCGTCGTATACTTGGGATGTCTTTCCCTAGTAACTTGTTACAACACCTGATGGAGAAAGGCAAGTCAAATAACATCTGAGTACTTTAATATCTGTTTTCTTATGTTCTTTTCTTATAACCTCGTGATATAGTTAGAACTAGATTCTTACAGTTTCATTATTAATCTAAGAAATATAAATCACAATCTTAACAAAATGTTATATGCCAACCATATGTGCAATTTTCCATATAAAGTATGTCTCATTATTGAAAATGAACCGAATGCTTTCTTAGTGTTTCTAAAGCATCCTTGAATGGGATTTTTGTCTTCCTCCCAAGAAGGCTTTGGAGACTGGGCTCCTAGGTGATTTGCTACAGGAAGGTCTGGTGATTGAAGCCCAAAAGGCTTCTGTTCATCTTAACCAGTCTACATTTTGATGCCTATGAGTGAACATCTGAAGATTGTTACTTACTTACTTTTTTCCTCTTTCTCCCACAAAAACAAACAAAAGAATAGTTGTGAAGGTTGACAGTAATGTCCCTTAGAAAGCCAGCTCTTTTTGTTCCTATTTTTTCTCCCTCTGACTTTCTCTGGTTTTCCCTCCCTCCCTGCCCCCTCACCCACTCCCACTCCCTTACTACCACATTCACAAGATACTGTCCATCTTTGAAGTACAATATGGAGGAGTTCTTAGTCTGACTTAGTGCAGGCCCCAGCTGCTGTCTCTTCTAGGGGCTTTGCTAGAGGCCAGAGCTTCCCGACAGCCCTGACTGTGGAGAGGTGGAATGTGGCCCTGACGTCAGGGCCGCTCCTGGGAATGTTTTGCATTCCTCTTCCTGGCAGAGGTCAGGTGGCTTCCAGAAAGAATGAAGGACAACAGCTTCCAAAGAAGAAAAAAAAGAGAGGAGGAAAAGAACAGTTTATAATCAAAGTATTGTGGGGGAGGCACTTTTATTCTCAGCCAAAATTGAAATTAGAACCAGATGTCTTACATTTTGATGCTGCACACATGCTAAATACATTTATTAATGACTGTAATAGCTGAGCTGTTTGGCTTTTCACTGAACTTAAATCCTGAAACTCTCTTTAAGAATTAGGGAAAATGGACTTCTTATAGATGACATTTTAACTATGAAAACAGCTTTCCAAATATAAAAGCAGGAACCCTGATGAGAGGCCTTATAGTTAATCTAAAGACTGTTTTAAGGTTTGTTAAACTTCTGAAAAGTCACTTGTAGAGCAAAAAATCTCTGGGATCCATTAGTGTATTTTGTGTGAGTTCCTGTGATGCATGTAGATCCCAGCTACTCAGCTGCTGAGGCAGGAAGAAAGCAAGTTGGAGGCCAACCTCCGCAACTTAGTAAGACATTATCTCAAAAAAAAAAATTTAAATACAATAAAAAGGACTATGGAGGACTATGGAGGACTATGGATGTAGCTCAGAATATATTAGAGGTCCCTGCATTTAATCCCTAGTATCCAGGGAAAAAATAGTATTTTGTGCTGTACAAGTAAATTCATGCCATTCCTTGAAGAGAGGCAAGCTCTATTTCAGCATTTGCTACTGAGTATTTTTCCTCAATTTTTACATTTCCAATGTTATTTCTGCCCATTATATTACTGTTCAAACCAGATATTTAAAACAAAACTTATCAAATTCTTAATATAGCAAACATATCTGGGGATACCAGAGCTGTACAATTTATGCAACAGAAAATGGGAAAATTAAACATGTGTTTTTCTTCTAGCTACTGAAGTACCTTTGTTCAAATTCATTATACTGGTTTAGCTGATCACGATTGTGTGTCTACATTTTAAAATAAAATAATCTTCTTTAAAATCAGTGCCTTTCATTAGCTTCTCATTTGTTTTGATATAACAGCAGTTACAATAACAAGCATTCCCCAGTTTGGGTGCAATCCATTTGAATACTTCCTGTTATACATTAAAATGGAAAGTTGGCTTCCTGTTTTAGATCATGTTGCTGGTAAGGAATTTCCAGAAATGTGGAGAAGCGCTGACTCATAGCATACAGTGGACTAATCCAGCAACAGTAGGGTTGAGGGGGTTTTTTGAGCTCTTGGCTGAAGCAAGCAAAATGTGTGAATATAATGTTCTTTTTTATTTTTAGAGAGAGAGGAGAGACTGTTGCTTGGGATGGGATCCTTGCTAATACCTTTAAAATGACTAAAAGTTCTTAGGTTAGGTGTGTGTCTAAGTGTGTTTTTCTATAGTCTATTATTAGAATTTGAAAAACATGTTGTTTTTGCTGTAGTAACCGAGGGTTGTTGTCTTCTGCCACTTGCCCCACAGGTGAACCACACAGCTCCTTAGGCTACAGTGTTGACCAACAGTGGGATCTAGAATATGTCAATCACATTAGTCCTTGCATGTAGGGGGTTGGTCCAGAAAAAAGTCCCGGTATTGCAACTTTTATGTTTATTATTAGAAGTGTCTGAATTGAATAACAATTTACTAAAAACTTTACGCATTAACTGGCCAGAGCTGAGGAAAAAAACAAAACAAAACAGATTTGTTGCCTGGCTGTGTACTACATGTTTTATATTTATTTTTTAAATTGTCTGAACCTGATATGACTGATTAACTTTCTGTTTCATTCATTTGATATAAAAATGACTGCTAGATTGGGGGTGGGAGACTTTCAATAGCAAAAATTCACCTTCTAAATGAATCTCTGGTCTCAAAGTTAACGTATTCATCAGCTCCACAAACACTACTAAACAATGTTTTGCACCAGTGCTGAGGATGCAAAGAAGGGGATGGTGTGCTCTTTGTTCACTGTTTGCAGGGAAGGATGTGAGTACAAAAACGTGCATAGTATTGCTTGATTGGAAATTTAAGGAGGAGTATGCTCAAATCTATGCTGAAGTCTGGGGGAGTGGTTTCTTTTGATGTGATTGTAAGCTGCCAACTGAAAGTAGTTTGAGTAGAGAGACACAAAATAGAAAACACAATCTAGTGAGTGATTTAAGGGAAACAAAAGTATACGTGACAGATATAAACTTCTTAAAGGGAAAAATTGTAAATATAAACAGCATACTGCAAATTATATTCATATCACACTTTGAGACACCCAAAACAGTGTGCCAGTTTCACTAGCAGTGATGACTGCTTTCAAAGAAGCCATTACATCCTTCTGTTTCTGAGGTCTACCTTTCTCATAGACTGCTGAAGAATTTGAATGGTTATGTGTTAACCACAAGGAATCACAGAATCATAGAACACTCTTTTAGAACTATTTCCTGTTTCTTAAAAGATTGATAAAAGGAAGAGCACATGTTATTTGAACAGAAGCCCTGTGGGGAAAAGGGTAGCACACAGTGTTATAGAAGTTTAACCTGCACATTTGATACCCACTAGCTGTAAACTACAATTCTTATTTGTCCCTTGACAACTTTTTTATATCTACCAGTTTCCTCTGCTGAAAGATGAAAAATTAGAAATCAGTGGTCTATTTTTATGCTTATGAGAGATTATTTTTCCAAATATGAGATTCTTTCAGTGTATTTTCTCAAACAGTTAGTAAAGAATTATGTCAATATATGCCTAATATTATGGAAGAGAATCAAGTGAGTACAGATGTGTGGTCCCCTTTAGCTTCAATGTTTACTTCTATAGAAGAGACTGAAAATGATGAAGAGGCACTTAGGACCTGTCACACTGTCCTTGGTAGAGTCATAAGCCCCTTGGGTGGTTGGTTTATAAGTCTCAGAACCAGAGCAATAACATACATGTTTCTATCATAGCTTTTATAGGACTTCCTTGTGTTTATTTGCTTTTCTCTATTGTTCTCAATTATTCTGTTAAATTTTAGCTGCTAAATTGTATGAACTATTTTTCTTTATACCATACGCATATAAGTATTTTAATGTTTGTTTAGTGAATAAATTAAGTTGCTCTCCTTTGAAGCAGAAATGCATTCTTTTTTCTTAAAGCTTTCACATGTATATACACATAGTCCATGAAATGCCTTTTTAAAAAAATTGTGTTAAAACTTACATAACATCAAATTCACCATTATAACTACTTTTAGGTGTATAAATCAGTTATATTAGGTATATTCATAATATAGGGCAACCCCACCACTGTCCATTTTTAGAATTTTTTTAACATCCCTAACATAAACTCCCCATTAAACACCAAATCCCCTTTTTTTCCTCACCGAGCCCTTAGTAACCTCTATTCTGCTTTGTCTTTACCCTTTCTAAGTCATAGAAGTGAAATCATATACTTGTTCTTTTCAGTCTTATTTGTTTCGTTTAGCATAATGTTTTCAAAGTTCATTCATATTAGAACATATGTTAGAATTTACTTTCCTGTTAAAGCCGAATGATATTTCATGCTGTTTATACCATATTTGCTTATTCATTCATCTGTTGATGAACATTTGATTTATTTCTCCCTCTGACTATTGTGAATAATGCTGCCATGAACATAGGTGTACAAGTATCTATTTAGTCCCTGGTTTCAGTTATATGTATGTATGTATGTATATGGGAGTGGAATTGCTAGATTACATGGTGATTCTGTTTAACTTCTTAAAGAACCACCATATTGTTTTTCACAGAAGCTGTACCCCACACACACACATTTTTGTATTGCTGGATATCAAACCCATGGCCTTGCACATGATAGGCAAGCGCTCTCCCACTGAACTATACCCCCAGCAGCGAACTTACAGCATGTATTTCCACCAACAATGCAAGAGAGTTCAAGGTTCTCTTTTCATGTTATTTTTCATGTTTTTAATAATTGTTATCTTAATGCATCAACATGAAGTGGTATTTTGTTTAATAAATTCTGATGTTGCATACATGATACAGTTTTGTTTTTGTTTTGTTTTTGAGACTGGTGATTGTTTTTGAGACTGTGATTGCACACTCAATGATGTTTTATCATTGAGTTACAATCCCAGCCCTTTTTATTTTTAATTTTGAGACGGGGTCTTGCTAAGTTGTTTAGGGCCTCACATAAGTTATTAAGGCTAACCTCAAACCTGTGATCCTCCTACCTCAGTCACCTAAGTCCTTAGGATTACAAGCATGCACCCCATGCCCAGTCATGACACACTTTTAAATTCTGAATACCCCAGAAAAACTTTAGTCACTGTTACCTACAGAATGAAAATCAACAAAAATGTAGAGTTCCTCATCAGTATTTCTCCACTTCTTACTAGCCCTCCCTTTCCCATATATACCCATGGCTTACTATGATGTGCACATCCATGACCACAAGCCCCTCTAGAGGTAGCTGCTCTCAGCACTTAGAGGACAGTATGCTTTTCCCAAATGATTTTATTAACATTACTGAATAATGTCTCTCCCATACTGATTTTAAATGTTTCCTTTATCATAAAATATATTCCTATACATCATATAATCTGTTCCCTCTATGTTCTGTTTCTTACGTTGATAGCTATTCTTTTTCATTCTAATCATTTTAGCTAAATTTTCTATAGTTGAGCTTTTACTTTGTTCTTTTAAAGGTGGTTGTTATTAAGGAGTTAAAAATATTTTAGGTAATTGTAGACTATTCAATGAACATTCAGAGATAGACTATACATGAGAAAGTGCATCAGTAGCACTTCATAGGTACTTTGGTCTGACAGGTAGCCAGCAGCTTTGTTAATTCCAGTTTTATCTCAGCCTGGACATTCAGGCCTACTGCAGGTTCAAATGAAGTTCTTATCACATTCTCCTTGCTAGATACAGGAACTCATAATAGCAATTCAACTATAGAACCTTGTGTTCCATTTGGTTGACTAGGACATTCTCTTGATAGTAATTATTTTTTTCTTGGACAGAGTACAACTGTTAAGCATTTCCTTTTTTGAACAAATATTTTTCTTATGTTTTATGATATTTTTCTCTCTATTCAGACAAGGTGTTCTGGTGTTTTCATTATGTGTTCAGATACTGTGCCTGATGTGGTAGGAAGCATACAGTCAATGACAGTCACTCACTGGAACTGGGATGATATGCATTTTATTATCAAATCTTATGTTACTTTTGAAGTCTACATTAGCAAGGTGAAGAGATGCGAATAATTCGTAAAACCTTTGACAGCTAAGCTTTAAGATTCCACCAAAGAACTATAGGTTGGAAATTTTTTAATAATTGGAAATACATGCTCAAAAATATGACAGAGTTGGCAGTTCTCTGACTTGGCTAGACATTCTTATAAGCTATATAGCAAAGTTTAGAGGGGAAAAAAAGATACTTTGATCATATCTGAAAGGAAACTGACAAAATATGCGAGATTACAAATATGAATATGCATCCACAATTGTAAGAAATAAGCCTCACCCTAATTTAGTACCCTTGCATCTCATTTGTATGAATAACTTATAAGTAAGTCTGCTTGATTAGGGACATGATCTTTAAAAAAAAAATAAAAACAAGATACATCAAAAATAACAGAATTAGTCCATAAGCACAAAATCTAACAGTATTTAAAATACTACCTCTTGCCATTATACCAGATTCTTGCACCAATAAATATAACACAAATTCATCCTGAGTCCTATGGGAAGAAGAAAGGTTAGCTACTAAGAATTTTATAACTTGAATTTTACTATAAATAAAATAGTCTTGTTGCAAGAACATTAAATAAGGAGTATCTGTTATTTGATTCTTGGTTAGTTATCTTTGTTTCTCAATTTTCCTGAAAAAATTCTAAGAAGGAATTTTAGCAATATGCCTCTTTTAATGTGGAGAGACAAGTATTTTAATAAGCATTGTTCACATTTCTATATCGATCAACTAGCTTGTTAATGATTCTATAGCTTGTTAATAATTTAACATTTGTAAACCCCACAGATGGCAGAGACCTGTTCATCATTTTGCTTCTTACTGAAATGAGTAAGAAGTGTTTCCTTGATATAAGTTGAACAAAACTTGAATTGTTTCATTTTATGCTTATATCATGCAGGCTCCAAGAAATCTTACTAAAAACTATTTTGTTTGTTCTTTTTAACATTTAGCCTTGAGAATCTTTGTACCCTGAATTTTCTCTCAGCCCCTTAGCCAGTTCTCACCCCACCCAGTCAGATCTTTGGCAGCCCAATACAATGTGTTAGAGTTGGCATGAACATTCTTAATTTATTCCTTTAAAAAGAAGCTACACATACTTAATGCTTTGTGGGGGTATTTCATTCTTAGTTATTTAATTTTTATTTTTTCTTTTTAATTGATACATTTAAAAACACTAAAATTGTACATTTTAATAGGGTACCATGTAATGTTCCATACATGTATACACTGCAGTGTTTAAATCAAATTAAACATACTTATCTCCTCAAACATTCATCATTTCTTCATATTGAAGACTTTCAGAACCCTTTCTTCTAACTTCTAAAATACATAGAACATTATTTTTTATCTATAGTCACCATATTATATTAGCAATACAGCAGAACTTCTTGTTCCTATCTATAGCTTTGTATCTATGGATAATCCTTTTCCAGTTCCTCCCCACCCCATCTCTCTTCAGCCCCTGGTAGCCAACATTATACTCTCAAAATTGTGAGATCAGCTTTTTTTAGGTGCCATGAGTGAGATCATGCAGTGCTTATCTTTGTGTGCCTGGTTTATTTCACTTAACACAATACTCTCCGATTCTGTCTATATTGCTGCAAATGACTGGATTTTATCTTTTTTTTTCTTTTCTTTTTTATTAATATTTTTTTTAGTTGTAGATGGACACAATGTCTTTATTTTATTGCTTTGTACATGGTGCTGAGGATCAAACCCAGGGCCTCACGCATGCAAGGCAAGCGCTCTACCGCTGAGCTACAATCCCAGCCCCCTGGATTTTATCTTTTTATTGCTGAATAGTACTCTGTCATGTGTATGTACCACAGTTTCTTTATCCATTTATTTTCTCTCTTCTCTCCTCCCCTCCCCTCGCCTCCCCTCCCCTCTTTTCTTTTCTTTTTTTCTTTCTATCAGGGATTGAACCCAGGGGCACTTAACCACTGAGCCACATCTCCAGCCCTTTTTATTTTTCATTTTGAGAAAGGATCTCTTTAAGTTGCTTAGGGCCTCCCTCAGTTGCTGATGCTGGCTTTGAACTTATGATCCTCTTGCCTCAGCCTCCCAAGATTTTGGGATTACAGGCATGCACCACTGTGCCTATCTTCTAGTATGATGGACATTTGGGTACTTTCCATTTCTTAGCAACTGTGAATCAAATAATACTGCAATGAACAGGGGAGTACAGATATCTCTTTGACAAACTGACTTCATTTTATTTGGATTTAAATCCAGTAGCAGCATTGCTAGTTCACATACGATTTCTGTTTTAAATTTTTTGGACGGCCTCTATACTATTTTCTATAATGGCGGTACTAGGGCTATTTCTTTTCATTCTTAACATACGTGTAAAGGAGGCATTATTGTAAATATGCAGGTGGTTTCCTAAATTTCCCACTAGTCCACACTGAATTATATGACACTGGACATGACTTCAGAAAAAAGGCCATTTTTGTCTTAGACTTGCTTTAATGTTTAGCATACTATAAACTAGGAATGCCATGTTTTCTTGAGAATCTTATAGTCTTTAGATGAGAGTATGAATTGTTGATGACCCTGAGAAAATTTGAACAAACTGGATGGGGATCAAAGGATTTTCCCAAGACAGTTACAACTAATTCTGCTTTTAACATTAATGGAATACAGGTGAGCAAAACTAAATAATTAATTAATTACTTTTCCTCAGGGGAAAAATATAAAAAGAATTTTCCCAGGACATGGCTGCCAAAATATCTTACTACACCATACAGCTTCTATGTAAGTATACACATGGCCTTGCTCAAAAGAAAAGGAAAATACACCTGTAGCATTTCAAGAATGAATATTGGATACAAGTTATATGACAATGGGAAGGTTCCTAAATGTAGAGTGTCAGGACTGAGGCAGACTGCATAGGATCCATTTATGTCTTGAAAGCATGACCTGTTTCTAAGGGACTTTCTTCAAGGAAAAGTTGAGAATATGTTAGTTTTATCCTAGAGATTTAATTGGAGGGGCTTTGACTGATAAACTAGCAAACCATGTTTCACTTTCTTCCTTTTCTTTCTACTTTCTTCTTAAGGACAGATAATTAAAACCAGAAATTTTTGTCTTGGGTGTTATGGACCATGTGTGTCTCTAAATGAAGAAAACAGAATCTTCGAGAAGGATACCAGAAACAATGCCTAGGTGTTGCAGTGGTTGTCTTTTCTAATGGAGAAGAGATCCATTTCACACTGAGAAGCATTCCAGTTAGATTTTGTAGATGGAAGTCTACTCTACTCAGCAAGATAGGGAAGCATTTCGGGTTAATGAAGGATATTTCTAGTTTGTAGAAAGGCATGGGCAGGAGAAAAAAAATTGTAGGACCAAAGTATCATACTGTTCCCACCAGCTTCAGTCTTTTCCATGGAGCATGTGCTTTGATTCTCTGGTTTCTGCAGCATCCATAATATGTGACTATATTTGCCCACATGTTTTTCCTTACATAGTTCCTTTCCCCAAATCTGGGGAGAAAATAACTTAAATTTTATTTATTTTCTTCATTTGGTTGTCAGCAGCAGGAAGGGCTGCTGAAGGCTTGGTCAAAGTCAGCCTGGATATGCAGAGGGCCTGTGAACTCAAGGGAAAAAGGAAGTTTTCACATCCTGGCTATTCCAGTGACCCTAGACTAATGATTCCCTGACTTCCCTGCAACAGAGGTTGGTTACAGTACAAATATGTTCATATAAAAAAATCACAAAATATTACTATGTTGTGTGTGCTCAATATTCTATGACTTTGCTCATTTAGTTGAATTTTTTAAATGTGGTTTTAGAATCTATCTTCTTATTTTTAATTATTATTTAATCCTAAAAAGTGTTTTATTTATTGAGTGCTCCTGGTTTTGGACAGATTTTTTTCCCCCCATCCAGGTGGTGTAGTCTCTTTCTGATAAATCTCTTTATTATGCATTATGTGTGATATCTACAATAACATGTAATGTTTCTGCTACATTTTTTTGTAAACAACATTTTTAAATAAAGATTTAAATTTTTTAAGTAAGATTTTTTTGTGTGTGGAATTTGAACTTTAATACTGCTTTTGTATGTTTTCACCTAAATTCCTGTGGAGTTTTGACTCTATCCAAATTGACAAGATTGAGGCATAGCACAGAGCTTGTCTCAAGGGGAATTGTGCTCACAAAGGTCAGTCCTATGGCTAAATATGGACCAGTGTGGATCCAGCTTGGGAGAAAGACATTTTTACCTGTTCAGGGAGATTTGAAGACTGTGTGTGCTTTGGAGAGAAAGGGCAACTAACTGATGACAAAGGATTACAAGGTACAACTTAAAACTTCAGCTTTTTAGAAATCCCACAGTCCAGCTGGGAACAAGTCATCTACAGGTTAGCTGATGCAGTAACTATCTTTCTTTCCTCACTATCTTCAGTGTTAGTCTGTGTCCATATGGTTTGGTGCTGTGGCTCACCAAGTCCTGTTGTATCCACATCCTCCACTCTTCTCTTTGTTACATAGTGCTGTGCAGCAGCCCATTGGGGCCTCTCAGATTTTTCTTTTAATGCTAAAATCAGCATGATCAGGCCTCAGTCTTTACAAAAGGTGCTAAGAAAAACAAATGTGATATACACCATTGTATAACCTAGTTTCTCTGGTGATAAAATTTTAGTTTTTGAGCCCTGGTTATGAAGATCTCGTGTTTTCTTGTATTGGATAAAGATATGGCAGCATTATCCACAGGCCCCATTAATGGACACTGTGAAGCTGGACTGAATATCCTGAAGTGTTAGGCACAGGTACCTGGTATTCATTTAATTCACAATTTCAGACTCCCAGAACTAAAATTTATTTTAGGAATGAATTCAGTGGAATTGATACCTGAATCATATTGCCAGGTAAATATGAATTTCAGATAAACTATGTGTCTATACTACAAAAATCATACATTATTTATTCTGAATTTATATTTAACTGGGCATCCTATATTTTATTTGGTAAATCTGGCAGCTCTGTACCTAAAACTAGATTATGTAAAATATTATAAATTCATATAATGTCATTGTGTAGATTAGAAATAGTCTCTCTTTTGTCCTCACTTAAACCTTTAAATTTAGGAAGCCTATACTTCATCATTTCTTCTATACTCTCCCCTCATATATGTCCAGATTAAAATATTTATAACTGGCATTTGTCTCACTATTTCATGTGCCTGACTATTATCCCTCTGCACTTTTGTAATCACAGCACTATTTTGATAATGCCAGCCATAGATGGCAGGTGAAGGTCCTGACCTCTCCTGACCAGACCCTGTGGAACTACATGCTCTTGGGCCCTCAGTGTTTGTGTATGTTCTTCCTCAAGGCCATGTGACAGCTTGGCCAGCTGGAGGCACAACAGACAGGCATGGAAACATCCTGGCACAGTTCAAGTGGTGCTTAGGCCAAAGTGTGTGACTGTCCTAATTCTCAGGATCTCAAAGCATTTTCATACTAAATTATTCAAGTGACCTAGAGGCAAGAAACGAGTTGAAAGTACATGATGTCAGAGAGCTCAGAGGTTGGAAGGGAAATGAAGTGGGACAAGTAATTATTGCTACCTTCTAAGACTTTAACAATCAGTAACCAAAGAAGAAAGAACAAAGTTAACAATATCTACAAAGAGGACTACTTATAGGAATTCACACTTTTTCTGCAAAAGTATTTCTAATATCACTTGAGCAAAATTCAGTCTTTTCGTGGAGACCTTTTCAAAAGGAAAGTTTAATTTCCAAAGAACTTCATGAGAGGTGTAAAGGCCACACTGTAAATTGTGGATGACACACCCTGTTTTGAGTTGGATTTCCTGCTAGTTCTGATCAGAGGCATTCTTCCCGGACTAGGGTGAACTCAGTTCCAGTGTTTGCTTGTAAAACTGAATCCAGTCATTGTGTTTGCAGTTTGGCTTCTTGCCTGCTGTTAAAGTACAGAGCAAACTTAAGCTAGTTACTCCCTATGATTCTGCGTTCTCCATAAAGAAGAGGGAAAGGAGAGGGGAAAACCCAAAGGGTGATTGAGTTCATTTGCATACTGTGCCAGAGGGCAGCTGCTGGCTGCCATGTCATCACATAACTCTGTGGAGAATGCTGATATTCCATTTACCGGAATAAGAGACAGCCTGGGGGAAAAAAAAGAAGGGCAACCTCTCTTTTTGTATACTGCTAGCCTTACCAACTGAATAACCTACTTACTTCTGTTTTATTAACTAATATAGATGAAAATATACAAGATTTTCTGTTTTTCCTTCTCTCCAAAGTGTTGTACAAGAAAAATGCTTAATCATATTAATATTAATCATATTAATATTAATTATATTAATCATATTATCATTTCCTAGCTCTATCAGAGAATTAAGGTCAGAGGGCAAACCACTGCCCCCCAAAATTGAAGTAACAGGCAAATACAGAACATCACAGCTTCCTGGAGCAAATGACCACGAATCCAGGGTACAAAATCTTAAATTAATTGACTGTGATAGCAGAGCATTGAATCCTAATCTGTGCGTGTTTAGTTATTTCCTAAATTGGATGTAAGTCAAGGAACTAATTATCTCATCTTTGATGTATATATTTCTCATTTCTAAAAGCATACTAAGCTAGATCATTGTATTAAATTGTAAAGATAGAAACCAGTATTGATTTAACTCTTCATTATACAGTCTAATTGCCACATGATGTAGCTCAGTCTGTATAAGGAGATTCATCTTATTTTCAAACTGATGTTCCTTTGGTGTCTTTGGAGATATGCACAAAACTTTCCAGCTCCTTCATTGATTTAAGGAAGTCACTTCTGTACTTTGATGCTAATGTTGAAAAGAGCTATGCTGGATGCATTTTTATATTGCAGTTTTAATATTCTTTAAAGCAGAAATCTTTAACATTGATACAAATTTTTGTACCACATAAAGACTGTGTCCTTATGTTGGAGAAGACAGCCTTTTAAACAAATGATGCTGGGAAGACTGGATATCCATATGTAGAAAAATGAAACTAGATCCCTATCTCACCCTGCATGAAAGTTCACTTAACATGGATCAAAGACCTAGGAATTAGACCAGAAACTTTACAACTGCTAGAAGAAAACACTCTGACATATAGGTGCAGAAAACAACTCCCTCAGTAGGATGCAAAAAAGCCCAGAAAATAATCCCAAGAATTAATAAATGTGATGGCATCAAATTACAAAGCCTTTGCACAGTAAAGGAAACAAAAGCATAAGGAGAGAACCTACAGAATAAGAGAAAATCTTTGTTAGCTCATTTTTTTCTGGGGTGGGGACCATGTATGGGGATTGACCTCGGGGGCACTCGACCACTGAGCCACGTCCCTAGCCCTATTTTGTATTTTTATTCAGAGACAGAGTCTCACCGAGTTGCTTAGTGCCTTGCTTTTGCTGAGGCTGGCTTTGAACTCGCGATCCTCCTGTCTCAGCCTCCTGAGCCACTGGGATTATAAGCGTGCACCTTTTTCTAGCTACTCTTACAAGAGAAGATTAATATCCAGAATATTAATTAAAGCACTTAACACTGAAAATCCAGATAACCCAGTTAATAACTGGGCAAATGAACTAGAGACTTCTCAAGAAAAGAAATACAAATGGCCAACAAATATATGAAAAAATGTTTTAATATCTTTAGCAATCAGGGAAAGGCAAATCTATACTGAGTTTTTAATCAGAATAGCAACTATCAAAAATATAAACAATAATAAATTCTGGAGAGAATGTGGGGAAAAGGAACCATTATACACTTTGGGATTGTAAATTAGTACAGTTACTATGGAAATCAGTATAGAGGTTCCTCAAAATACAAAGAAAGGAACCACTATATGACCCAGCTATACCACTTCTCAGTATTTGTCCTAAACAGTTGAAGTCAGCATACTATAGCAATAAATGCATATCCTTGTTTATAGCAGCACAATTCACAATAGCCAAACTATGGAACCAGCCTAGTTGCCAGTACATGAATAAATAAACATGGTTTATATAAACAATGGTGTTTTATTCAACCATAAATAAAAATGAAATCATATCATTTACAGGAAAATGGGTGCAACTTGAGAGCATTATGTTAAGTGAAATAAGTCAAAGTCAGAAAGTCAAGGGTCACATGGTTTCTCTCATGGGTGGAAGCTAGAAAGAAAAATAAGGAAAAAGTGGGAAAAGATCTCATAAAAATAGAACGGAAACCAATAGAGTAGAGGAAGGGGACCAGGGGAGGATGAAGAGGAGGAAAAGTCTAGGTATGGGATAATGAAATTGACCTAACTGTGTTGCTCTATTGAATGCATGTACAAATATGTACCAATGAATCCCACTATTATTTATAATTATGATACAAAAATATGTTTAAAAAATGGAGACTGTGTCTTGAGTGTAGCTCAGTTGAATACAAATTATTTTCCCCAATGAGGAAAATCCTTCAATGTGCCGATTAAATGCCTATCAGTAGTTAATGGGTAGCTTAAAGTTACACTCAGAATTTGTGCATGATGATTATCTCAACAAACCCAGTTCCAGATAAATAGTAACGTTCACTATTTTTTAAGCATCAGGAAAAGTCTGGATTCCAAACTAACCTTGTACCAAGTCAGTGAAACATGCAGTGATATATCTTTTGTGGTAAGACCATTGTCCAGATTTTTAATAACCTTTGTGGTTGCTGGTGATGTGGTTTGTTTTAGTCTTTAAGGAGTGTTTGCTCTTGTTCGTTTGTCACTAGTTCCTCTTGGAGTGTTCCTTTAAACAATTAGCTATGTATCACAAAAGAAAAAGAAAAGGAATCTGAGTGTGCAGAGGGGGAAAACGTAACTTGCATGAACAGTGAACATTTTAAGGTAATACAGTTTTTGGAATAATAGCAATTCAGTACTGAACAAATTTGTTGCAGTGTTGCACCTAACCACCTACAAGTGTGCTGACTTTAGTTTTAGCTGTGTATTATATTTTTTAAAAGTGATTGTGCCCTGTCACTGTCTAACCATGCATATGTGTGTTCCATTGGAAGCAAGGGCTTTGCATATAGCACAGTTGGCCAAATTGAAGAATGCAAGTCCACTTTCTTTTGTCAGCTCCAGGACCCTTGTGAACCAGACACCTGGTCACCTGTGCCCCACTTCCCTGTCTGTAATATGTCTACAGTAGCATAAAGAAACAAGTATACATTCTTCTCAGGAGGGATGGTACTGATAACTGTCTTTTCTTTCTTTTCAAATATTTTTAATACAGTAATAGTTGAGAAGAGACAGGTATGGCTTGACCCAAGAGGCCCCAATACTTTTGAGTGGGTTTAAAGATGAGAAGGAGCAGCAGCAGTATGTAGTGCTATGTTCATAAGATCTTGTTCCTTTTCCTTCCTATTGTGATGGAAATGAAGTTTGAAATAAATTATGAAATAACTCTTGAATGAAAGACGTGTCTTCCATGACCTGAGTCCAAGTTTTCTCTTTCAGATCAGGTTGACTTTATTAAGTATAAACAGGAACTTTGATTATTGTTGTTACTTTTAAGTAACCTAGGAACAACCACCTACTGATAAGAATAACATTTATATAATGTTATCTGGTTGAAGCAAAATGCTTGTTACCTTTGGGGAAAATAGACACAGATATTCTTAAAGTGGTAAAATTTTCTTGCTTATGTTGACCAGCCACATCTGATGAAACAGCAGATGAGCTTATCAAAAATGGCTGTTCTTGTTGACAGAACTAAAGACATTTCATAATTTTCCTTAATGTTAACTATCTTGAATTATGAGTTGCAAATGTTAATGTGCAGCTTGACATTTGCCCAACTTCTGATAGGAATTGCTATTCTTTCACCTTATGGGATATTCTATAGACTGTCCTTTCCAACTATCTCTCTTCACGCATAATATTTCTCTCCACTAGCTGTACAAATTCTTGGGCCCAACCTCTTTTCTGGAAACCCCAAGGGAATCACTACCAGTTCATCCTTGTACTTTTGGAAGTTGGACAACGAAGCACACTTTTTTTTCCTCTCCTTTTTTTTCCTTTCAGTTGTCCTCTTGTATCTGGCCATTCCCTCAGGATACTCAGTTCCTTGAAAAACATTTTAGTTTCTGCTAAGTAAAGAAGTTTAGAGTGAATAGGGAATTTGCCCAAATCTCCTGAGTTTGTTCAAGGATGAAAATCCATGAAGCCCAGTGCAATTGCTTTTACATGTTACAGAAATACATGTTCTTTATGGCCCATCTGCCTGCTGATGACTTTTTTCCTTCTTTCTACTTTTCTGAGTTATAATGAACATTCATGACTTGCAAAATCAGAAAATACTTCCTTTTTTTCTTGCTATTCACTTATCCTCCTTTTATATGTATCTTGGGCTGACATAGCCATTCTTTTTTCTAATACATTTTTAGTTATACATGGACACAATACCTTTATTTTATTTACTTATTTTTATGTGGTGCTGAGGATCGAACCCAGTGCTTCACATGTGCTGGCAAGTACTTTAGCACTGAGCCACAACCCGAGACCGTAACATAGCTATTCTTAAGTCTACAGTACTCCTATATTCTACCACTTCAAGAATTAATATCAGCCAGGTGTGGTGATAAACATCTGGAATCCTGGCTATTTGGGAGACTCAGGCAGAAAGATCACAAGTACAAGGCTACCCTGGACAAGTTTGTGAGACCTGTCTCAAAATAAAAAAGAACTGGCACAGTAGTAGAGCACTTGACAAGCATGACTGCATGAGTATTTGCATTCCATCTCTAGGACTAAAAAAAAGAAAAAGAATTAGAATCTATGTGTATTTTCCTCCAAATAAATGAGCATTTCCCTTTAAATTGTTCATTTGGGGCTCTTTGCTGTACCAAGAAACCAAGTCAGTTTTTTGTTTTTTGTTTTTTTTGTGGTACCACTGGTTGAACTCAGGGGTACTCAACCACTGGCTTTAAACTTGAGATTCTCCTGTCTCAGCCTCCCAAAGTGCTGGCCAAGTCAGTTCTTTTGTGACCTAAGAATGCCCTTTCTGGGTGTTGCATTTGATTACCTAAGACAGGTAGCTGAAACCCAGCTTCTCCTTTCCTGGGTTTATCATCTCAGTAAATTAATATCTCAACCTCAGTTTCTCCAATTTCAAGCTTGTAATAGTGATAATAGCACCTGCTTTGTAAGGTAGCCATGATGCTTCATTAAGCTGAAGCAGCAACATGCCTAAGCAGAGTAATTCAGTAGTCTTTGCTGTTATTTTAATGATAGCTCCATAGTGCATACATTGAAATTAGACTCAGGTTACATAGTTAGCTGTGCCTCCAGACTCACCTCGCTAAACCACTTGAAGAAGCCTTCTCTGCATGTGAAGGGTTTACATTCTGTTCTCAGCCCAGTAACTGCACTCAATCTTTAGTTTCTATTTCTCTACTAAGATTGGCTGCCCAGTAGTAAACTTCTGATCAACTAATTTTTAAATCCATTGGCTTTTTCCAACTTGTATACTGTTTGCTTCCTTCACATCTTTTCCATTACTGACATGGTTCCTTAACAGCCTGGCCACAGTACTCACCCCACCCTTTCCCTGACTACTCTTTTTTGGTGGGGAGAGGGGCCAAGAATTGAACTCAGGAGTACTCGACCACTGAGTTGCTTAGCGTCTCACCGTTGCTAAGACTGGCTTTGAACTCACAATTCTCCTGTCTCAGCCTCCCAAAGCGCTGGGATTACAAGCATGCACCACTGCGCCTGGCTCCTGACTACTCTCTTGACCCTCCCATGTTTCTTCCCTTCCATCTCTTGCACTACCACTATTTCTGTTTCCCTCTTTCCTGCCTCTTCTCTACTTCTCCTTTGGATTACTCACTTCATCTCCGTACAGCGGGTTTTTAATAACTCTCTCTTTCCATGGGTCCCTCATTCCATCTCTTCCATCATCTGTCTATTCTCCTGCCTATTCCATTTGTAAGGATTTCTGTAGCTCAGTGTAGAAACCTTATAACCAATAATTGCCACATTATGTTTATCATATAAAGAAAATCTGATGAGCATGCTATGGCAGCACTTGCCTGTAATACCAGTGACTCAGGAGGCTGATGCAAGAGGATCACGAGTTTGAGGCCAACCTAGGCTACTTAGGAAGTAGAAAAATAATGTCTCAAAATAAAATAATAATAATAAAGGGCTAGGGATGTAGCTCGGTGGTAGGATGCCCCTGGATTCAATCCACAGTACTGCAAAAAAAGTTGACGTGATAACATTGAGGAGTGGAATGTTGAAATTTGTTTGTGAAGTATGATTACAACTGTGCAGTATTCAAAGAAAGAGGTAGAAGGATCACACCAGTGTTCATTGCTTTCTGCCAAATGGTTGTTTTCTCCTTCATTCTGCTTTTCTTCTGATTTTTCTAGGTTTTATACAATAGTCATTTATTACTTTTATAACAAAAGAAAAAGTTGTTCATTTCTGTCTTCTGTTATTCTTTTATATAAATCGTGGAGTGATCACATCCCAGTATGTATTTTACCTAGTTACAAGTCTAACCCTAGGCAGAATTTTCTTCTTTTGCATTTGGCATTAAGAGCGTGGATTTCCCCATTCTTCTGAGTTGTATTTGTAACCATCTTTTTGATATCATAATATACCATCTGTTTAAAACAACACCTAATTTTAAGTGACATTTATGGATGTTGATATTAATATTACCTGTGTTACAGATGATGGGTGGGAGAGGTTGTAATTTTTGGTTTTATGTCCAAGGACACCTAGGGACTTAGTATCTGTAACAGGTGAAATGGGAAGAGGGTGGAGAAGGTGCTTGGGAACAAAACTGTTCAAATTATATTGTTATATTGGATACATGTAGGAGAATGTAACAACAAGTCCCAGGATTATATATAATTATAACACCGATAAAATATATATGAAGAAAAGAATGATGAAGGAAATGCTGTTTGGTTTTTTTGTTGTTTTTTACTTTTTGAAAGTGAAAATTAAAATCTTTGTTGTGTCATTCTAGATATTTGGAAACATTTTTAATAAACTTTATAACTATAAAGAATTTTGTTTCTGATAAATATTATATATCATAGATATAATTCTGAAAAAAAATCCTAACTTTTACAGATATAAAACATACCTAATTATCCCATCATTATAATACAGATTACACATCCCTAATCTGAAATCCCCCCAAATCTGAAACTTTTTGAACACCAACAATTGCAAGCAGACAACTCATAACTGACCTAATGTAATGGGTCACAGTCAAAATGCTGATACACTAAAAATAGTATATAAAATTACCTCAAGCTGTGTGTACAAAGTATATATGAACATCAGTGATTTTCTTATTCACACTGTGACTCATATCCAAGACAGGTCATTATGTATATACAAATATTCCAAAATTATAAAAAATACAAATTCAGAAACATTTCTGTTCCAAACATGTTGAATAGGAGATATTCAACCTCTATAACCAACCTAAACAGCTATTTTGATATTTTTTTATATTTTCTTCTACTCCTTACTCATTTGTATCCTTTAAAAATGTTTTGTATGCAATTTGCCAGAATTTTATTGAGAATTTTTGTGTCTATGTTCATCAGGAATATTGGTCTGAACTTTTCCCCTTGATGTGTCTCTGCCTGATTTTGGTATCTGGATCCTACCCTCATAGAATGAATCTGGAAGGGTTCTATCCTTTTCTATTTCATGTAATAATTTGAGGAGTATTGGTATTCTTCATTGTAGGTATTGTAGAACTCAGCTAAGGAATCCTTCTGGTCCTGGGCTTTTCTTGGTTGGTAGGCTTTTGATGGCATCTCCTACCTATTTCCTTGCTTAAAATTGATCTGTTTAAGTTGTGTATGTCCTCCTGGTTCAGTTTGGGTTGATCATATGCCTCTAGATATTTGTCAGTGTCTTGAAGGTTTTCTATATTACTGGAGAATACATTTTCAAAATAGTGTCTAATTGTCTTCTGTATTTCAAGTGTCTATCATGACATTTCCTTTTTCATCACGAATTTGATTAATTTGAGTATTCACTCTCCTTTTCATGTTGAATTTTTCTTCTTTTAATGAATGAGCACAGCCTTCATAGTGTCCCAGAGATTTTGATATGTTGTATCAGAGTTCTCATTTACCTCTAAGAATTTTTTTATCTCCTCCCTGATGTCTTCTTTATCCATGCATTATTCAATAATGTATTATTTATTCTGCAGGTGTTGGAGTAGCTTCTATTTTTTAATCTGTCATTGATTTCTAATTTCATCCCATTATGGTCATATAGAATACAGGGTAATATCTCTATTGTTTTATATTTGATAAGATTTGCTTTGTGGCATAACTTATGGTCTATTATGGAAAAAGATCCATGTGTTGCTGAGAAAAAAGTGTATTCACTCAATGGATGGGATATTCTATATATGTCTATTAAATCTAAATTATTGATTGTTTTATTCAGTTCTATAATTTCTTTGTTTAGTTTTTATTTGGAAGATCTATCCAGTGGTGAGAGAGTTCTGTTAAAGTCACCCAGTATTATTGTGTTGTGGTCTATTTGATTCTTATAGTTGAGAAAGGTTTGTTTGATATACATAGATGCCCTATTGTTTGGGGCATATTTATGATCATTATGCCTTGTTGATGTATGATTCCCTTAAGCAGTATGAAATGTCCTTCTTTATCCTTTTTCACTAACTTTGGTTTGAAGTCCAAAGTTATCTGATGTGAGGATGGAAACCCCTGCTTGTTTACACAGTCCGTGTGATTTTATGTTTTTTCCACCTTTTTACTTTGTCTGTGGATGTGTTTTCCTGTGAAATGAGTCTCTTGAAGGTAGCATATTGTTGGGTCTTTTTTTTTTTTTATCCAGTCTGTCAGTCTATGTCTTTTAATTGATGTGTTTAGGCCATTCACATTAGTGTTATTATTGAAATATGATTTGTAATCCTGGTGATTTTGGTTTTTTCCTTGACTTGGTTTCTCCTTTGATTGGCCTTTCCTTTAGTGTAGTTCTTCCCTTTGCCAGTTTTCATTTCCTCCTCATGGAATATTTTGTTGAGAATGCTGTGTAGTGCAGGCTTTCTCACTGGGAATTCTTTTAACTTTCATTTATTATGAAAGGTCTTTATTTCATCATCAAATCTGAAGCTTAATTTTGCTGGCTATAAGATTCTTGGGTGGCATCCATATTCTTTCAGAGCTTGGTATATGTTGTTACAGGATCTCGTGGCTTGGAGAGTCTGGGTTGAAAAATCTGCTGAGATCCAAATTGGTCTCCCCCTATATGTAATCTGATTCCTCTCTTTTGTGGCATTTACTATTCTGTCCTTATTTTGTATGCTAGGCATTTTCATTATAATGTGCCTTGGTGTAGATCTCCTCAAATTATTCCACAAAATAGAAAAAGAGGGAATCCTTCCAAATTCATTCTATGAGGCTAATATCACCCTGATACCAAAACAAGACAAAGACACATCAAAGAAAGAAAATTTCAGACTAATATCCCTGATGAACATAGACGCAAAAATTCTCAATAAAATTTTGGCAAACCGCATACAAAATCAAATTGAAAAAGATATTGAAATATTGAAAAATATTGAAAAAAATAATGCACCATGATCAAGGGTTTATTCCAGGGATGCAATGTTGATTCAACATATAAAAATCAATAAACATAATTTATCACATCAATATACTCAAAGAATCATATGATTACATCAAATGATGCAGAGAAAGCATTTGACAAAATACAACACCCTTTCATGTTCTAAACACTAGAAAAACTAGGGATAGTGGCAGCATACCTCAACTTTGTAAAAGCTATCTATGCTAAACCCAAGGCCAACATCATTCTAAATGGAGAAAAATTGGAAGTATTCCCTCTAAAAACGGGAGCAAGACAGGGATGCCCTCTTTCACCACTGCTTCAACATAGTCCTTGAAACACTAGCCAGAGGAATTAGAAGAAAGAAATTAAAGGGATACAAAGAGGAAAAGAATAACTCAAATTGTCATTATTTGCCAGTGACATGATTCTATACTTAAAATACTTAGAATATCCAAAACTTTCCACCAGAAAACTTCTAGAATTAATAAATTAATTCAGCAAAGTAGCAGGATATAAAATCAACACCCATAAATCGATTGCATATCTGTACATCAGCGATGAATCCTCTGAAAGAGAAATTAGGAAAACTACCCCATTCACAATAGCTTAAAAAAAATAAAATACTTGGGAATCAATTTAACACAAGAGGTCAAAGACCTCTACAATGAAAACTGCAGAATACTAAAGAAAGAAATTTAAAAGGATCTTAGAAAATGAAAAGATCTTCCATGCTCTTGGATAGGCAGAATCATTATTGTCAAAATGGCCATACTACCCAAAGTGCTATACAGATTCAGTGCAATTCCAATTAAAATCTCAATGTCATTCCTTATGGAAATAGGAAAGACAATCATGAAATTTATTTGGAAGAATAAGAGACCCAGAATAGCCAAAGCAATCCTTAGCAAGAAGAGTAAAACAGGAGGCATCACAAAACGAACCAAAGGCCAAATGTTTTCTCTGATAAGTGGATGCTCATCCATAATGGGGTAGGGGGCATGGGAAGAATGGAGTAACTTTGGTCAAAAGGGAGGATTGGGAGGAGAGGGGACATAGATGGTGGAATGAGGTGATATCATTGCCCTAGGTTCATGTATGACTGCACATATGGTGTAATTCTACATCATGTAAAACCAGCGAAATGAAAAGTTGTGCTCCATATGTGTACAATGAATCAAAATTCATTCTTCTGTCATGTATACCGAAGTAGAATAAATAATTTTTTTTAAAAAAGTAATGTCAGAGAACTGAATGGGTGAATGGAAATCCTTTTAAAAAATCAGTCTGTAAGTGAATATATATTTTAAAAATGAAAAATATAAAATAGAAACATAATAATAAACATGATTATTAAATATTATAACAATAAATATTAAGCTTTCTTCTTCAAAAGGATTAAGCTTTTTATCAGGTTGATCCTTTTGTTATTTATAGGTTGAACATTTCTAATCTGAAATTTCAAAATCTAATATACTCCAAATCTAAAAATTTTCAAATGCCAATATGGCACCACACATGGAAAATTCCACACCTGACTTTGTGTGATGGTTCACAGTCATAACATAGGCACACAACTCGAACTTTATTCGGTGTCCACTTCAACTGCAATACACAAACTTTCATGCATGAAACTATTAAAAAATATTGTATAAAATTATCTTCAGGCTATGTGTATATGAAACATGAATGAATTAGACTTCCATCTTCAGATTATTATGTGTATGCATATATTCCAAAATTTAAAAAAAAAAAATTCAACATACTTCTTGTTCCAAGCATTTTAGATAATGGCTGCTCAACCTGTATATTCATTGTTTTATATAGTAAGTGCTCAGTGAATATAATAGTGAAAAATTTAATTGAAATGTCTCAGTAGGTGCTATAGGCTGTTTAGAATCTCATTTCAGTAACCAAGTTATTTATTTTGATAGAGATAATTTGGATAATACTCACCATTGTATTTATAGCCTAGCAAAGTAATAGTTTACAACCTTCACATATATAGGTCTTTATAAATTATAGGGGGCCAAGAATTCAGTTGTTAAACATTAGCAATAATAAACTTGTAAAAGAAGGTATAAATATTTGTACAACTGATTCCAGAGTTGTTTGCTTTGAAGATGTGCTTTGCAAGTGAGAAACATTTTAAAGACAGAAATGAAAGGTGAAACGGGCTTCCATGCAGGCATGGTTGTGCATTCCTATAATCTCTATTACTAAGGAGGCTGAGGCAGGAGGAATCCAAGTTCAAGGCCAGCTTGGGCAATTGAACCCTGCTTCAAAATAAAATAAATAGAAGGACTGGGAGGATATAGCTCTGTCATAGAGCACCCTTGGATTCAATCCCCTGGAACCTCAAAAAAGGAAAAAAGGAAGATAAGTATGGAAGCTAGTCCATTTATATGGGTATATTTCTCTCTTGAACTCTCCCACATTGGTCCAGTACCTCTTAGGAAGCTGGAGCTTTGCCACCTAAGGAAGCCCACCAAATACAGTTCAGAAAGAAAAGAATTTTCACTGAGAACAGAAGAGAATGACTCCATCCTTGATGGAAACAAATCCTTATGCACTTGTCTTTAACAAACTAGAACATTTTTTTAATTTGTTAAATAAAAATATCATTTACCTTAATTATCCAGGTAATATATTTAATACAAATATATATGAAGTATAAAATGATTTGAGTTTCTTTTTGAAATAAGTTGTCTAAATTGTAAATTGAGGTCCCTCATGGTGAGCTTTGGAGAACAAAGTCTACCTGGTACATGTCCTGATTATCCCTGGAGGGCTTAGCTAAACACTGCACAGCTGAACTAGGGAGGCTTGGAAGTGTGGGTGGGTCCAGTAGGCCACTGCTTGTAGTTAAATATTTACTTTTCAAGTTAGTATTACTAAACTTCATGGATAAAGATTTAAGCATAATGCCATTTTGACTTCTTAAGGCCATATACTTAACCTTCAGGTAAAGCTAAAGGCATACTCATAAATTCTGTGTGATAAGGCAGGAATGTCAGAATATGTTAAGGGGTCTTTCATTAGGGTGGTGGCTTCCCAGCAACTCTCCCCTGTCAAACATTGTCCTGTCCTGTGTCTACATTTGTGAGGGACATGATGTCTGAGACCAGAGTTCTCAAGGCAACATGTATTCAGAGTGGCCAAGTCTGCCCTCTACCCTGAGCAGGATAGACCAAGGTGACAGGAGCAAGTCACAGGAGAAGCAAAGCACGAGAGGTCGCATCCCTTTCTCTGGATTAATCCTCATTAGGACTGTAACCTTCAGATAATCAGAGGCTCAGAGAAAGTTTTCATGTTTAGGCACATAGTCTTACTTTCTAAATGTCAAAATATTGAATGTGTTTATGACTCTATGTATTGTCGTGTTTCTCATAGGCAGTGGATGCTTACCTTGGGTTATTATTTTAATTTTAGTGTATGACACACCGTACTGTGGTTTAGTTGTGCTCTAGTTGCTATGTGACATTCTGAGGTTTTTGCTATCCTTCTTGTCCTAATTTCTTTGTTTGTGAAAATAAACTGTGCCATTCAAGAGAAATTACACTTCCTCTGTAAAATACAGTTTTAATGCAAGAATGTACTTACTACTTCTAAATTTTAAGCATTGTCCTTTTACCACATTTATCCAGTTTAACTAAGGTTTGTTCCGTTTGAAGCTAGACGAAGCTTAATATTTGCTTTGTGATTTTTAAGGACAATATTTCTGGGTCTTATTTTACTGATTCTTTTATGTTAGTAGCGTCAACTTCAGCTTTTTTTGTGGTGACTGTCTTCTGAAACTCTTTTACTACCATTCAGTATGAACAAAGTTAATCCTTTTGTTCTGAATTTCTTCATGAATTTTCAACTGAAAGTTCAATTTAGGATATTTTTGTGGGTTTGAGAAAACATTGTCCAGTCAATTTGATTTTTTTCCCCTATCTATCCTCAGCCCATTATTTAAACACTGTTGTCTGTTGCTCATATGTTGTGCCATCTCAGTTTTTATTTCTGCTTCTGCATCTTTGTGATATCAAAACATTCAGCTATTAAGACATTTTACATATGAACAGTTTCAACTTTGATTGAGGTTAACCAGTACTGTGATTCTTACCAGAATTCTTTTTTTATACCTTTTAAACTATGCTATTATCTTTCTGCTTTTGTTTGTTTGTTTGTTTTGTGGTGGCAAGCACTCTTCCACTGAGCTAAATCCTCAGCCCACCTTTGTTGATCTTTAATGATCTGGACCTATTTGCTGATCAAATTTGTCATACAAATAAAGTGATTTTTAATTATCTTTGCAATGTTTTTCATCTCAACTAGAATTGAAAGACTGGAAAACAAACAAACAGAACCACTCCCTCCCCTGTAGCTATTTTTGCTAGGCTGATTCTTTTGCCTATCCTGAGCCAGATTATTCTTCTAGAGCTCTAATTAGTATTAGCCTTACATTAGAATTAAGTCACTTATTCTGACCTCTCTCTTGGAAATCACCATTTATCATTTTGTTTCTGAACTTTCATTATGTTTGGAGGTAGTCCTCACTGTTGAGATCTGTACATATTGACATCTTAGAATTGAAGTTGGTTTTGTTACCTATATATTTGGAAATTCATATATTATTGATTAAAATGGTACACCAAAATTATCTAAATTTCCATAGTTTTTAAAAAAGGCTTCAATTTTTTGTTTTAATAACATTAACTGTAGCAAAATAATAGCTGTAAATGATTTGTTATAGGAGATACTATTTTGAAAATTTTCTAGAATACACAAATGTTTATAAATCTAAGATCATTGAAGAAGAATAAATATTACACAAAGCAGTCTAATGCATTAAATACTTCTGTATTTATTGTTACCTTAAAATACTCTTAAGATAAATGACATGATCCATATATAAGGCAAAATGCATTCTATTCATTTGGGTGATGGAATCAAGATCATTTGGCTCATAAGTGACAACTGGGCTTGAATCTGTGTCTTTAGACATCATGGTCTGTATTCTGTGTGCTATACGACACTGCTTCTCTATATAAACAATTTATACTTAGAGAAAAATATGTGTTTCTTTTAAAAAATGTATATTATTGATTTTATAGAGGAGATACTTCAGAAGTTTTGTTAGTGAAGTGAAGAAAAATGTTCAGATTGTAATTTTCTCAGCAGCAGTTGAGCTACATGCAGAGAGACTTAAGGTATAATATTTACCTTTTGTGTGCAGCAATTGAGAACTTCATTATTAATTAGGAAGCTAGAAAATCAAGCCATTCATGTCAATAAGTTAATGCATTAAAATCCTGTAGCTGCAATGTTTGCTGCAAAGATCTACTAGATGTAATGGACCACCAACAGTGATCTATTCCTGCCAAGAATCATGAAGCCAGGAGGGTTCTACAGAAAGACTTCCTGTCACATATGCCAAGGTGTTAGGTAAATGCAAATAAATTCTAGATTCTTGAGTAAAGCTAGATAAATGTAAACCATGAGTGTGTGTGTGTGTGTGTGTGTGTGTGTGTGCCCAAAATATGGTGGAAGCATATTTTGTTATAGAAGCAACAGCATCAGCATTACCTTAGAACTTGTTAAAAATGCAAATTAGTGACTGGGGATGTGGCTTAGAGTTAGAACACTTGCCTAGCATTCACCAATGCCTCTGTTCAATCCCCAGCCCTGCAAAATGAATTAATAGAAAGGAGAGAGAGAGAAAGAGAGAAATACTCTGAAGGTGGGGCTTAGCAATCTGTGTTTTAATATGCTGTGATTCTAATTCATGCTACAAATTGAAAATTTCCATCCCAAAGTCATATTGAGCTATATATATAAGACTGTATGATTAAGATTTAAGGTTGGTGCTGTGGAATCAATATGAAGGCTTCTCGAAAGATGAGGCATGAAACTACCATATGACACAGCTATACCACTTCTCAGTATTTATCCTGATGAATTAGTTATCTTACTACAGTGATACATGCATACCCATGTTTATAGTAATACAATTCATAATAGCCAAATTATGGAATCAGCCTAGGTGCCCATCAGTGGATGAATGGATAAAGAGAATGTGGTATATATACACAATGGAATTTTTTTCAGCCAGAAAGAAAAATGAAATTATGGTATTTGCAGGAAAGTGGATGGAACTAGAGACCATCATATTAAGCAAAATAAGTCAAACTCAAAAGGTAAGCGTCATATGTTTTCTCTCTTATGCAGAAGCTAGACAGGAAAAAAAGTGTATAGATATATACCACATTTTCTTTATCCATTCATCTGTTGAAGGGCTCCTAGATTGGTTCTGTAGCTTAGCTACACAAGGGTCAGTCTTCTGTTTTAGTACTTTTATCAGTTTCTTAGCTGAAAATAAAGAATGCATAAGCTTTAAACCTCTTATTTGTGAACTTTTCTTAATACTTCAAAGACATTTCCAAAGATTTGTGTTTTTTGAGTTTGTTTGTTTTAGAGTAAACCTCATTTTTAATGAGGGGAGGGGTACCCATTCGCCTTTTAAATTATTGAGAATATAGGCAGGGTATTTCGCTATTTTAACTAGCTCATTAGGAGCCAGCTCAGTTGTCATTGCCTTATCATTAACCTAGATTCTGTGAAGGTATACAGATATACGAGGGAGGGAGGGAGGGAAGGAGTTAAGGAAGGAAGGGACGAACGAACGAAGGAAGGAAGGAAAGAGAGGGAGGCTGAGACAGGAGAAGGAAGGAAGGAAGGGAGAGAGGGAGGGAGGAAGGATGGAGGAAGGAAGGAAGGGAGAGAGGGAGGCTGAGACAGGAGAATCCCGAGTTCAAAGCCAGCCTCAGCAACAGCGAGGTGCTAAGCAACTCAGTGAGACCCTGTCTCTACATAAAACACAAAATAGGGCTGGGGATGTGACTCAGTGGTTGAGTGCCCCTGAGTTCATTCTCCAGTACCAAAAAAAAAAAGAAAGAAAGAGAGGGAGGGAAGGAAGGAAGGAAGGAAGAGAAAATTTTGTTTCTATATGCCTTTAGTTTCTTTAGGTCACTGCATTAATCCAATTAATTCATTAATCTTTTCTACCACTTACCTCAAGCTTGCACATATTCTTTCTAGACAATAAACAAATCTGTCTTGTTTTATGATTTCAAATAAATGCTTTTTTGCTTTTTATGATGGTTATGGTAATTTATATGTTGATCTCATTGTCCCTATTTACATATTCAGTACAAAATACATTCTTGATTTATTTAGTTGGTAGACACAGAAAAGAAAACTAGTAGGAAAATGAAAGTAAACTCTTCTCTCAAGCCTGGGACTTCTGAAGCAAGTTGCTAACAGGTTTTTTTCACACACTCACAGTGACATAATGAAGAGATATAAGAATTTTCTTCTCTGGTCTCAGTGACATTAAGAAAGGTCTATTATTTCCTGTTTACTTGAGGTCTAATGTGTAACATTTTCAGGTAAGAAGTAGGGATGCTTCTTAATGCCAAGCGTATATGTTCGGATAGACATTTCTGAAATGTAATCAGAAAACATTTTGATAAATTGTTATTTTTATTATTGATCTCTGTTTGAAAAAAAAGAAAAGAAAAAGCTTTGAGCAGAAACAATAGCATGTGGTCTCTACTGAAGACTGTCACTTCTAGTGTTTTGTATATTTTGCTCATGTAACTCTTTTATTTTAGCCTATCCTGCCACCATAGCTATGGATTTCCCAGGGATACTTTGATAATTCACTAGAAAGCAATTGCACATCCTTGTAAGAAAAAATCAGTGAGGGTTCAAGCACGCCATAACATTCATTGTCTGCTATATTTGTGAGTTCTCAAATGAAGCTTAACACCTTAGGTATTTAGGGAGGGGGGGTATTGTTTTATTTCTGTTTTTTTAGTTTGACCTTCAGAAAAGCTAAATGTGCTATAATATTTAATCTCAGTCCATACATGCAATATAAACATACTTTTTGATTGTCATATAACATTTGTGACAATGAGATACATTGATAATTACAAAGGTCACACCATTAGCGTTGGACTATAGGACAAAAATTGGACTGCAGGAAAGGTCATGCTATCTAGAAAAATAACACTGGTACTATGTATAATAATGTTTAAAAGCTAAAACTTCCTCTATCTGGTAGTATATCATGCTAGTTCAGTCCATTAACTTCAAAATGAGGTTCTTGCCCCAGGCAGTCCCCCGGTGATCTTGTGTTTGTTCCCTTCCCAGAACCTTCACATACTGTGTCTCCCACTACCCACCTGGCTGCCTCATCTGGGAAGCCTCCCAGCAGCTCCCAGAAAGGCTCCTCTGGTGCATCATCTTAGCACTCTGCACTCAATGACCATGACACATGTTGTCATAAAAGGAGAGCAAAGTGAACCAAATGGTCCCAGATAATGGGATTTAAAATTTTTTTTCCCTGTGCACTGGCTCAGCAAGTCTATTTGATGTAGTTGTGCTATTGTGTGAATTAATTTCCCAGATCATATGGATATAAAAAGTTATAATCTGTACCTAAAATTTCAAACTTCACACATTATTCAGAATCATACTTTAAGCCTCATTCAGGTTCTGTAATTCAGATATTTTGATCCTTTGTATCTGCTAAGACTAATGCTTACCTTTGTAGTTATTTTAGAGGAATAAAGGGGACTTGTGTTATATGAGACTGAGAAGACTGAGCAAGATTTCAAAGATATGTTTACCTTAAATTAAATCAAGTATTTTTAAATCCAAGTAAGAGTACAGAAACAAGTGAGATACTTATCAAAAATTAATTGTACCTCACAATGGAATATTATTCAGCCATTAAAAAATCCTGTCATTTGCAACAACAGCGATAGACCTGGAGGATGTTATGCCAAGTGAAATAAATCAAGGACCAAAAAACAAACACCAAATGATCTCACTCCTATGTGAAAAAGTTGATCTGGCAGGAGTTGAGAGTAGAATAGGTGTTGCTTACTAGAGGCTGGGGAGAAAGGGACAAAAGAGTAGGGGAAATGGGGTATTGGTCAAAGAATAGTAGGATAACTATTTAATGATGCATTGTTTAACTTGAAATAATTACAAGAAAGGATTTTTAATGTACATAAGAAATGACAGAAGTTTGAGGTGATGGATATGCTAATTAACCTAATTGATAATTATGCCATATATACATGACTCAAATCATCACATAGTACCTCAAAAATATGAACGTTGTTTCAATCAAAAAATAATTTTTAAATATAGTTTGTCGGTTTAAGGTTTGTCTTATATTCTCTTTCCTTAGGGCCATAATTTTGTTCCTTTATATTATTTGAAGTAATGAACTAGATTTCCTTACAAATCATTTTTCCTGTAGTCTAATTTAGTGTGATGAACTTGAGCTAGGAAGAATGACTTTAACAAACCCTTTGAATTGGGCAAAATATAGTTCTAATATGGGTATGTTTATCTGTAAACTGTCAGGTTCTAAATACATAAAGTTAACTAGTGCTAAGTTGTTAAAATAATATTACTTTATAATATTTTTAGAAACTGAGTTGTATAAAATACACTGGTTATTAAGATAATTTATGTAGATTATGATAAACTGCAATCTAGTAGAGAACATGTATCTAGTTACCATCTTTACATATAGTTATATGCTGTACGTGTTAGGTGAACTGAGCCTAGCACATGTTGCCTGAAGCAAAAGAACTTCGTTTGCACAGATAAAATTGAAAATTTTGGATAAAGCTCAACATTAAGCTTGCATACCTATTACTGATTCTTGGACAGATACTAGATTACTAACTATGGTTAATCAATGTCTTTTCCTTAATATAAATTTAGGGAAGTCTTACAGACTAGAAACCTCTGAAGCTTCAATTGAACAGAGACTGGGAGTGGAGAGTGGGGGCTAGGTTGATTAGTATTATAGAATATCTATTATGTTTTTTTCATTAAGCTTTATTTTGAGATAATTGTAGATTTACATGTAGTTGTATAAAATAATATAGTCAGATTATTTATGTTATTTTTATACAGTTTCCTTTGGGGGCAACATCTTGTAAAATTATACTATAGTGTTGCAATCAGCATATCAACAATACAGTCAAAGTGCAAAACAGCCCATCACCACAAGGATCCTTCCTGTAACCATTTTTTAAAACTATATGAGATTCCCTCCTTTCTCTTCATGCCACCCCCACTGCACATACTAAACCCCAGGAAACCACTAGTATGTTCTGCATTTTTTAGGGATTGACACTTTTTCTGGCATGCCCACACACACACTGGGATTGAACCCAGGACCTCACACATACTAAATACACTGTCTACCCACAACCTACATCCCCAGACCCAAGATTGGTTTTGTTTTTTGTTTTTTGTTTTGTCCACAAGTCCCTGGAAATTCATCCAAGTCATTGTGTGTGTCAACAATTCATTCTTTCTCATTGCCGAGTAGTATTCTGTGGTGTGGATTTAACAGTTTGTTTCACCAATTAATGGATCTATAGATTGTTTCCACTTTACAACCACTATGAAAAAAGTTGCTGTTAGTATTCATATATGTTTTTGTATGAAAGTAAGTTTTCATTTCTCCAATAGAATTCCCACTACAAATGTTACATTTCATGGAAAAAATATGTTTGGTTTTTGTTTTTAAACTAGCAAACATCTCCAGAATGGTGGTACAGTTTTATATTCCTACCAGTAGTATCTGAACAATCCACTTTCTCTGTATATTGCTAGCATACAGTTTGGGAACTACATTTTATTTTAGACATTTTCATTGTGTAGTGACACCTCATTATGGGTGTTGTTTTACTGGTGTTTGTTTTTGGTGCTGAGAATTGAACCTAAGCATACTTTATCACCAAGCTGTATCCCTAGTTATTTTTTTTTCCCTTGTTTTGAGACAGGATCAAAGTTGAGGGTCTTAGTAAGTTGCTGAGTTCAGCACAAACTTGTGATCCTCCTGCCTCAGTTTAACAAGTCACTGGGATTGCAGGTGTGTGACTGCCTGACTTCATTGTAATTTTTTAAAAATATTTTTAGCTGTACATGGATCATTTATTTATTCATTTATTCATTTATTCATTTTTTGATGATTCATAATACAATAGAAATGGCTTTTTTTTGGTTTAAGCACATAAGGATTTTTTTTTTTACAGGATAACATTTCATTTCTCTGATTGTAAGTGATATAGAATCACAACATACATGCAATCATACATAAAGTTAGGGCTATGATGACCATCATATTCCACCATCTTTGCTGTCCCCATGCCCCCTCCCCCCTTACACCTCTGTGAACAGAGTTCCTCCATTGTTCCCATGTCCTTTCCCACATTATGGATCAGCATCCACTTATCAACGAGTTCATTTGGCATTTGGTTTTCTGAGATTGGCTTACTTCACTTAGCATGATGTTCTCCAACTCCATTTACCTGCAAATGCCATAATTTTATTCTCTTTTATTGCTGAGTAATATTCCATTGTGTATATATACCACAGTTTCTTTATCCAGTCATCTGTCGAAGGGCATCTAGGTTGGTTCCACAGTTTAGCTATTGTGAATTGAGCTGTTATAAAAATTGAATTCGCTGTGTCACTGTAGTATGCTGTTTTTAAGACTTCTGGGTATAGACTGAGGAGTGGGATAGCTGGGTCAAATGGTGGTTCCATTCCAAGTTTTCTAAGGAATCTCCATACTGTTTTTCAGATTGGTTGTGCCAATTTACAATTCCACCAGCAATATATGAGCGTGCCTTTTCCCCCACAACCTCACCAACACTCATTGTTATTTGTATTCTTGATAATTGGCATTCTGACTGGCGTGAGATGAAATCTTAGGGTAGTTTTGATTTGCGTTTCTCTGATTGCTAGAGATGTTGAACATTTTTTCATATGTCTATTGATGGATTGTATATCTTCTGTGAAGTTTGTGTTCACCTCTTTGGCCCACTTATTGATTGGGTTGTTAGTTTTTTTGGTGATAAGTTTTTTGAGTTCTTTATATATCCTGGAGATGAGTGCTCTATCGGATGTATGTCTGGCAAAGATTTGTTCCCAGAATGTCGGCTCTCTGTTCACTTCATTGATTATTTCTTTTGCTGAGAAGAAGCTTTTTAGTTTGAATCCATCCCATTTGTTGATTCTTGATTTTACTTCTTATGCTATAGGAGTCTTGTTAAGGAAGTATGGTCCTAATCCGACATGATGAAGATTTGGGCCTATTTTTTCTTCTATTAG
>PVHX01015137.1:0-47915 GCA_004024805.1 Geosciurus inauris
TTTAGCTATTCTCGGTCTCTTATTTTTCCAAATGAATTTCATGATTAAGCATGAAAATATCTTAATCATTAACCACACACCTATTAGTAATGCCTGAAATATCCAAGCAGTATCTCACATTATGCAGCATTTTCTGAGTAAATTAAATTTCAATTATACCAGCCTTCTACTTTGGTATAAGTGTGAACTTTATTAGCTGAAAGCAAAATAAAAACTTTAGCCTATGGAAGTTAAAAGTGAATTACTTTTTGGGTAAAAGAAGTTCAGAATAAACAAGTCCAGAGCTAGTATGGCACCTTCCCAATAGCAAGAGGGATCCAACATCAAATCTATTTGCTCTGTGCCCAGAATATTGGTAATATGTGAGATGTGTGTGTTTGCGCGTGCGTGTGTGTGACTTTCTCTATCCATTTACATGTGGATAGATATTTAGTAGATATTTAGGTTGTTACCTCAACTTAGGTAATTCTGAATGGTGCTACAATAAACTTAGGAGTACCAATATCCCTTAGACATCCTGATTTTAATCATTTTGGATAAATTCCCAGAAGTGATATTGCTGGATCACACTATAATTCTAGTTTTAATATTTATAGAAAACTCCATATTCTTTTCCATAACATCTCTATTCTTCATTTCCATCAGAATTATATATGAATTTCAATTGCTACACATCTTTGCCCACACTGGTTTCTTTTTTATTTTACAAATAATAACCATCGTAACAAGTGTGAGGAAATGTCTCACCATGGTTTTGGTTTTGATTTACATTGACCTGATGATTTGTGATATTGAGCATTTTCCATATGTATGTTGAGTATTAGTATGTCTCTTTTGGAAAATTTTTTTTTTCAAATCCTCAACCCATTTTTAAATTATTAGTGTCTTCCTTTTTTTTTTTAACTGTGCTGCTATAGAATTTTTTATATATATTGAAACTTAGCTCCCTTCTTAAAATAAATGTGGTTTGCAAACATATTTTCACAACACATAGGTGGTCATTTTCTCTTGTTGAAGATCAACTAGCCATATATGTATTAATATATTTCTGAACATTTTCTGTTCCGTTGGTCTGTATGCCTCTATTTTTGCTAGTACCAGTTTTGTAATTGAAAATTAGAAAGTGTTATGCCTCCATGTTGTCCTTCATAAAGATTAATTTAGCTATTCATGATTTTTTTCTATATGAATTTATATTTTTTTCTGTAGAAACTGCCTCTGTGATTTTGACAGGCATTGTTTTGCATTTGTAGATCATTTTTGAACATTTGGACATTTTAATAGTAACAGTAATCACAAACATGGGATGTCTTTGCATTTGATTGCATTTTGTTTAGTTTCTTTCATCAGTGTTTTGTGGATTTTTTGTTATACAAGTATTTCACCTTTATAACAAGTTTATTTCTAGGCATTATTTTCCTTTTGGTAAATTATAATAGTATTGCTTCTTAATTTTTTTCAGATAGTTTGTTTTTAGTGCAAACACAATTAGTTTGTATGTTCATTTTGTATCCCACTACTTTACTGAATGTGCTTGATATTTTTAACAGTCTTTTTTTGTTGTTTTTACGTGGAGTTGTTAGGGCATCTTATAAATAAAACCTTGCTGTGAACAAATAGGGACAATTTCAGTTCTTCCTTTCTGATTTAAGTGACTTTTATTTATTTTTCTTGTTTAATTTTTCTGGCCTAATTCCATGACCTTATTTTCCTCACCTATGTTGAAGTGCTGAGAGTGGGATTCCTTGTCTTTTTCTGATATTACAAGAAAACTTCCAGTTTTCACCATTGAGTATATTAGCTGTGGGATTGTGATACATGACTTTTACTGTGGTGAGGCACATTCCTTCTATACCTAATATGCTGAAATTTTTATTATGATAGGATGTTGAGTTTCATCAAAAGCTCTTTCTGGATATTTTGAGATGATGGTATGTTTGATATAATTAATCCAATTGGCATGGTATATTACATTAATTGATTCACTTATGCTGAGCCATCATGTCTTCTTAGGAATAAATCCTACTTGGCTATATTGTATAATCCTCTTACTGTGTGGTTGAGTTGATTTTACAAGGATTTTGTTAAGGGTTTTTAGATGTATATTCATCAGTGATTTTGGTCTAGTTTTATTTTCTTGTGGTGTTCTTGTCTGGTGCTAAGGTAATATTGGCATCATTAGCTGAGTTTGAAAATGTTTCCTGTTCTTCAGATTTGTGTCTAAGTTTGGGAGCTGGTAATAGTTCTTCCTTAAATGTTTGGATGAATTCACTGGTGAAATCATCTGGTCCTATGATTTTCACTGTTGTGAGGTTTGTAACAATTGATTCAGTCTCATTACTAGTTATAATATAGTTATAATTTTCTATTTCTTCCAGATTTATTTTGGTAATTTGTATATTTCTATGACTATATTCATGTTTTCTAGGTTATCCAGTTTGTTATCCATATCTTTTATGATTTTTAAAAATTTTTGTCATCAGATATAATATCTTTTTCATTTTTGATTTTATTTTATTTAGTCTTGTTTTAATTATTCTAATCAAATTTAGTCAACTTTTTTTTAATCCTTTCGAAAACCAGCTCTTAATTTTGACAATATTTTCTGTTTTATTTTATTTCTAGTCTAGTCTTTCCTGCTTATGTTAACTTTGAGCTTAATTTATTTTTTTTCTCTTTTCCTGAGGTATGAAATTAGTTTTAGATCTTTCTTTTTCTTTGATGTAGGATTTTACTGATATTAAATTTCACCTTAATATTCCCTGTTTTGCTGTGTCCCATTAGTTTTAGTGTATTGTGTTTTCATTTTCATTTGTCATAAACTATTTCCTAATTCCCTTTTAGATTTTTTCTTTGACCCAATAGGTCTTCAAGTGATTTTCATTGTTTTTAAGGCCAAATTGTGATTGAATAAATTGGTAATGTAATATTAAACATACCTACATTGAGAAAGTGAGAAAGGAAAGAGCCTGTGCTCTCCTCTTTTTTAAAAAATTTTTTTAGTTGTTGATGGATTTTTATTTTATTCATCTATTATTTATATGTGGTGCTGAGGCTCGAACCCAGTGCCTCGCGCATGCTAGGCAAGCGCTCTACCACTGAGCTTGAAGCACCTCCCTTACATTTTCAGAGTCAGAATTTAATCACCCTACCTGAAAAAATTTTTTGAGCAATGAACACAAATAAAAATGGAAATTCTGATACTAAATTTCAAGTGAGAATGCTATTAATTGTCTTCTGCCTGAGATCATATTTCATTGTATTCTGATTCAAAATTCCGGAGCTGGAAGGTTGACATCCTGATTCTTTCAAGTCATATCCTACAGACAATATCCAAATTTTATAACATAATAATATGAATTCCAGCCTTTCTTAAATGCCAAAATATTTTATGATATAATTGATATGACATGACTTGATAACATGATATTATGATGATAGTATTTTCTTCAGATATGAGAAATTCAAAATGATATACATAGAAGAACTCATTTATTTGATAGTCAATATTAACTATATAAATTTTGCTACTTTCTTAACTAAACAGACTCATTTACTTCAATATGTACATTAACTTTCTGTTGCATTCACACCTAACTTTTCTTATCAATCTGTTTTCCAAAATGATTTGTCTTTCTTAAAATGCTTTCCCCCTCTCTTTTTTTCTTTGAAGAAATATCTCTTTACTTGTTATCATCCTTTAAAATTTTTAAGTTCAGCTCATGAACTTGTGTTAAAGCCTTCTAGAAGAATATTGGTCAGAGTTAAGGACAGCCTTGGAAATCAGGCATTCTTGGTTCAAATTCTACAATATTATTATTATATTATCTTTCACTAAAATTTAAAGCTTCATTTTAGGCATCTGTAAAATTCAGTACTAAGTTCTACAATTAAATGTCAGTATAAATTTTTTAAAAATAATGTATTTAATGTATTTGGCATTGATATGATTTCTATGTTATAGTTTCTTTAACTATATTATAGTTAAATGTTATAAAACTATGCTATAGTTTCTTGTTATTTTGAGAATGGTCACAAATACAAGCCCTACCCTGTTCAGAATTTTAGGGTAGGTAAATAGTAACATTTAATGAGCAAATTAAGCATCTTAGTCAAACAGTTATTATGAAAATGATTACAAAATACAAAATCATCTGGGAATTCTCATGTTGCCCACCTCCTCAGACACTGGTTGAGAACCATGTACATTATGTGGTGGGTGAACTTAATCTTGGCCTAAGCTATTAATACGCATGCAGTAAGAGAGGCTCTGTATAGTGCAGACACATTCCTCTTTTGTCAGTAACTAATTCTAAAATTATCTATTATCCATTTTTATTTGGGCTGGAGAGTTTGTTGATGCATAAGGCTTAAAGCCCTGGAAAGGCTGTATACATGTGGGGATAGAGTGGTCGATAGATGTTTGTTGGCTTCTAGGAGTTGGCTTTACTGCCCTGGTTCAGTAATGCCTGTGTCAAGTCTTGAGAAGCCAGTAGCAAGGGTGACTTCTAAAAGGATGAGAATAAAAGTGGCTCATTTGGCCTATGGCTTTGGAAAGGCAATGTTCTAGATAGGTATGTATAGGTACTGGGAAATCCAGAGGCCATGGAATTCTTAGCTATTTGGTCCTTACTTATGTGCAGCACATAATGTAAATAATGGAGTTCCTCACTATGAGGCTACAATAAAATTTTATTATTTATTTACTTAGTGTATAATATGTGTTTGGATTTTAATTCAAGTATATGTCTCCAAATTTATTATTAGGCCCAGCTGTATTGGTGCTTGGCTTAGGCAATATTATATTTTATTTAGATAAACTGGAATCATAAAGATATGTTTGTAGATGTGGTCTCTGTTAGGAGATCCATTAGGCTTGACAACACTGGTAGATGTGATGTCAAATATCAGGTTAATTTTAGAATGCATTGATAACACAGTGAACTATGTATGAAAGTTAAACATATACAGATTCCCTATAGGGTGGTAAATCCAGCACTGCAATTGATTTAAAAGGCATACTATGATTTTTCACAGTGGGCATGTAGCTATTAGAGGTTGGGAAAAAAAGCCAAAGCATGAGAGGTGCATTTTGATCATGTGTAGCAGTGGTCAAAAGCATTGTTTTGTATCAGAAGGAGAATTGTAGGTGGTTGGAGAGAGAATTTTGGTTGTCAGCAGTGCCAGAGAAATACAGATAATACAGTGGCTTCTAACAATAGAGATTTCTACTACCTCATGTAGTACTTTAGGAGTACAAGATACAAAACTCTTTGCTGTTTCTAATGTGAATTAACCAATAGTTTCCATCAAAGTTGATAAATATTTTGGCCACAATCATATACCAATTGGAGGGTCATTTATGTAGTTTGTGCAATGAAAGTATCTGTAGAACACCTGGAACATTTGAGCAGAGTGTATTTAGCTAGGAGAGGGGAGGGTGAAAAGGATGTTTGATTGCATTCATTGGGCCACTGATACAAGAAAATAACTTTATTTCAGTTGTGTGTTGGCTAAGAATCACTCACATTCTGATATGATGCCATTTGATCCATTTAATACAAAGATTGAATAAATTTCATTCATAATCCAGGCCTGGTGGCAAGCTGGCCTCAGATACTTTAGAAGGAATGCCCAGCAGTTCTGCCATCTTCAGGTGCAATTGTGGGCCAAAAGGGTATGGTTGGAATATTCTCCAGCCTATATTTGTAGACAATACAGTGACCGATAAGTATCTTCACCACCCAAACAACAAATAAAAATACTAGCAACTATAGCCAGAGTGAGCATTTGCATTGTAATGATTTGCACACCTTGAAATTTGAACATATGAAGATAGTACTTACATAATCACTGGAGGGTTGAGAGGTTGAGTGCCAAGGTTCAGGTAATGCAGTGTTTTCTCCCAATTTATTTTTCATATCTGGAGATCTCTATTCAGGTTCATATGCCTTATATTGGTAAACAGTATTCATTATTGGGTATCAGAAGCTCATATTCATGTGTGGCTGGCATCTACTATATACAATTCATTTTTGCCTGTAATAGTCCACAAGTACACAAATTTTTCCACTGCTAAAGCAATGGTTTCCGCCTTCTCTAAAATATCAGGGGACACTAGCCATTGAATTTGCCCAGTAAATATAGTTAGTGCATCCAGCCAGGGACCTTCCAGTTCCCCATAGTAATAATATTCAAGCAGTAAGCTATTGGGTTTTTGAGATTTGCTAACTATGGTAAAGAGATCATAACTAATTATTCTCACATCTGGTGGCCAGTGAATATTGGTGAGAGGTTGAGCAGGAATCATAATCAAGAATTTATAAACAAAAGGTGAGGACTTATTTCTCTGTGACTATTCATATATAATTGTCATCTACTTTAAATAAAATTTTTTCACCCCAAACCATTAGTAGAGGCAGTGTGGGAGGTTTGGTATACTTACCATGCTGTGTATAATCCATTTGCGAAGAATCAGGGGGATGAGAGCCTTGGTGAGATGGTGTTCCAATTAGGGCATCACATCCTCCCTAATAATTTAAATAATTGATTGTTCCATAGACCATTGCATTGTTCCATCAGCCTGCCATCTAAGGGAAATAGAGCAGATTGAAGGTCCATAGTTTACTTTATTTTAACCCTTTGAAACTGTCTGCACTAAAATGTGGGTCCTCTGATCAAAATAAAAAATTTGCAGAATTTCATAAAGAAAAAATAAAGCCTTTTTCAAACCAGCAGTGATCCATATAGCTGTTGCATGGCATGTGGAGAAAGCTAGCAGGAGTCCACTGAAAAGTCAGTCATAGAAAGGGACACCTGATAGCTCTAGTGGCAACCATTAGGGCTCCATGTAATCTGAATGCATTTGTAGGTAGACATCTCCAGGCACCCTTCTCAAGAAAAACATCCAAAGTTTGGGGACAAAGTTTATAGTTAATTGAAATGATTTTAGCTAAGAAAAGAATCAAAGGATGCTTCCAATACACCCAATCTACTAAGGCTGAGAGGCCCAATATAGGTGTATTCTGCTAATAATTATCACATACCAGGATTTTAGTTTGTTTTGTTTTGTTTTCTGCTGAGATAGCATCAAACTATTTGGCAAAAATGACTGCAGTGCTTTTAAAGTGAGTTTCAGGCATATCACAGTTGAAATGTGTTGAGACAGACTATACAAAAAATATGCAGTGTGGTTGTGACTAGTTCTCATCAGATGTGGGAGCCCCATGGTGACCTATCTTTGATACTTGAAAGGTATTTGTTTCTATTGCGCATAAAACACCAATAAGAATCAGTGAAAGTTTTTAATTCATAAAGGCTACATGTTTGGGCATGTTTAAGAGCCATGCTCCGAGCTTCTCCCTTAATACATTGTGCAAGTCCCAAAGAGGTCCCAAAGCTTTCCAGCTGGCCCCGCTGTGTATAACTGCAGTCAGTGAAGTACATTGATCCTCTTTCCATGTCAGACAGCTGGTCCAAGGGGCTTCCCATCTACTCAGAGAGACAGGTGGTAGAGGTCATCTCTTCCTCAAAGGTGATGGGCAAAAGACAGGCATGAGGAAGCCACATCCTCCTATAATTCAAGCAGACCTTTTGAATCAGCCTTTGCCCTGTTCTAAAGATATTGTTTTCATTTTAAAAGGGAGGCACCCGTGGACTTTCTGAGCTTTTCCTAGGAAACATCTCCCACTCAAGGCACTCCAGGAACTTGTATGTGTAGAATCACCTGCTGGAGGACAGGGGGACCCTCTGTCTCTGATAGAGCACAGTAAGGCACCAAAATTTTGCATTGTAGTGAAGTATACTGGGTTGTTTGTGGCAGTCACCTGAATCCCATGAGTAATCAGTACTTGTCATATGGTGTCTGCAAGCTGGACTGGTCAGGAACTCTAATGAAAGTCAGACCCAGGGGGCAGGAAAGGCAGTGCCTGTCATACTACTCATTGAGCCGATTTTAATTCTCCATCTTGGGCTCCTCCCAGTGGTAGGAACTGAATCTCTGTGTCAGTGTAAGTAGGTTTGAGGAGTAACTTTAAATGTGGAATGAAATTTTGCCAAAAGGAGAAAAGGCTCAAGCGATTTTACAGTTGGGTACTTGAGGAGGGTGGATTGTAAGTAAAGGATTTTCTAATGGAGTGGGGAATTTTTCCACCCTTAGTCTGCCAGATAATGCCCATGAACTTGACTAAGATAGAAGGACCCGTATTTTATTTGGAATAATGAACCAGCCTTATTCCTGTAAATGTTGAAATAGAGTGTTAAGTTTTGTTGTGCTGTCTCTCTAGAAGACCTCTTTAATAATATATTATGTGTATAGTGCCAGAGCTTGCATCATTTGAATTTTAATTGGGGGAGAACTTGTTGGCAAAGGTTGTGGGCAATTACAAATCTGTTCAGGTCTCCTGTAGGGAGATGAGTGAATATATATTGGGCTTCCTCAAAGGTGAATACAAATTGGATTTGGAAATCTACTAAAATTGGAATAGAATAAACATATTGGCCAGTTCTACTGTTACAAAATGAGAAACAGGTGCCTTTTGGACATTTTCAATTGATTCAACAACGTTAGGAATGGATGCATTAATGCATGGCACTTGGGCATTTCAATTATGGTAATCTATAGTTAGTCTCCTTCCATTTCTAGTGGCTTTTAATACAGCCAGATTGGGTGGTTGAAGGATAAAATAGTGGAAACAATAGTCCCTTCTTGTAACATATCATTAATTACTGTTCATAGCTCTTCTGTACCTTTTTTAGTTCATATTGTATTGTATTTACTGCCTTGATTGGAGCTGACAACTGTGTGGGATCCCATTCGGCTTTTGCCACCAGCAATGCCATGGATTTAATTTTGTTCCAGCTGGAGTGGTGGTGAGCCAATTCATCCATCCCTGTAATGGGAAAAGAGAGTGCCAACAGAACCGCCACCACTGGGAGTTTTAAAAACGTTTTCAATTGTTGCAGAAATTAAGATGTGTTTTCCTTGAATAATTTTCCTCCACTGCCCTGTAGAGAGGATGGGGTGCCTTTGAGATATAAATTCAGATTTCCTAGGACAATAGAAATATAAGCTCCAGTTTCAAACAGAGCTAAGAATCCTTGGGATTACCCTTATGATACCCTAATGTTGTAAGGGAGCTATCACTGAGTGGCAGGATAAAGCCCATGTAGCAGAAAAATCCCTATAGGGCCAATGTAGCAGCCAAACCCCAGGGGTTAATGGTCTTCACTCCAAAAGTTCACAGAAGCAGTTTGGCTCCTGCTGTTTGAGAAAGATTGCCCTCAAGAGTTGGCCACCCGTAGAAGGAACCACAGAACTGTAGCTGTATAAGTGCATTTTTATCTTTTGAAATTTAAAGACGTGTTGGCCTGTGATTAATTCACCTAGAATGTTCATATCACTTAATTGCTAATGTGGTATCCATTCAGGAGATCTCTCAAGGGATATAACTCAATGAGAAGGTTTTTGTAAGAGAGGACAAGTATAGGGGATGACTCCTCAGTATTGTAGAATTTGAGATCTGGGTTGAGAGTCCATCATAAAACCCATATCTTCTAATACTCCCTATATGATATGAGTAGTGTCTATCAAAATTAACAATATGATTCTATTTTTTTAAGAAGGAATGTCTGTGAGAGCATATTATTTATGTGTGAGATTTTTTATTTTGGAATTATATGGGTTGAAAGTACATGGTTTTTGAAATCAATGAGCTCATATTCTATGAGGTCAATGATATACATGTAAATATAAAGAATTGTGACTGGAGAACTAAGAGAGTTAGAAAAGTTGCCGTGGAACATTGGAGAAAATAGTTGAGTCTATATTAAAGCAAAATAAAGAACAGTTCAGAGAAAGTTGATTGACATTTTATACATTAGTATTTTTGTATTTAGTATTATAATCATATTCCTCATGATCATTAGATTGTATCCTAATTTTTAAATTTTTTTCAGTTTAATTTTTATTGTATTATCTGTAATAAGCATAAAAATGAACATATTTGGTGACTAAATAAATGACTGTGATCTCACTCATCAGAACAGTCCTTTACCCTATCAAGCCTACATTCTTTCATGATTTGTCATTGAGCTTGATGTTGCCATTAAGTTTGTCACACATTTTCCCAAACTGCCTCCCCGATAATTTTGTAGGATGCTATTGCATCTTTAGAGTATTTTCTTCTTTTTTAAAAATTTTTTTAAAAAATATTTATTTTTTAATTGTAGGTGGACAGAATATCTTTATTTTATTATATGTGGTGCTGAGGATCGAACCCAGTGCCTCATGCATGCTAGGTGAGCACACTACCACTGTGCCATAACCCCAGCCCAGAGTATTTTCTTTTTAACTTCAAGAAGCAAAACAATACCCTAACTATGTATTTATTTAGTTTTTAACTTACGGAATTTAGGAAAATCAGAAGTTGAAGCTTTATCAGTCATATATAAAGTGGGGGCTGTGAGATGACAGAATGTGTATTAGGAAGTATTTTTTTCTATGTTTCACATAATACTTGTCCCATACTAGATTCATAATATATGTTTGTCTTTTTTAAAATAATGGGAGAAATTCTATTTCTTGTAAGGGTAATGCACACTTTTAGATACTTAAGCAAGAGAGATGGACTACATTTCTATTGAAATTGAGATCAAGACATCAAGGATTTATTTTGTAGCTTAAAGTTTGATAAGTTCTACTAAGATTGAAGAAGTAATTTCACCAAATATCCTCAGAACTCCAAGGTATGAGAAATTTTTAATGGGAAAATAAATTAATAAATATTAGTGAATGCAGAAAGAAATTAAAATCCTTGACATTTCTGTGTTGTATTTTCATGACATTTATCTTTAGCCAAAGTCACATACATAGTGTTGATTTGTCATTATTATAATTTTTCATTAATAAAACTAAAAAATGCCAATATACGCACTTTCTGCATGATTATGTAACAGTCATAATGAAAGTTAGCATGAAATTCCCTCACTCTTGTGTCAACATTTTTCACAATTGGACTCATCACACTGAGATCTGTTTGGGCTGCTTATGACTTGCATTCTCACAAATTTGACTTCCTTGTTTGCTTTAAAATCTTGAGGAAATGTTCAAAAATTTCGTACAAAATTTACTACAAGTTTTTTTCTAAAGAATACCATAATAACCACTGAAATCATGCCTATATTAGAATTTTATTTTTAAGAGAAGTAAATACTTCTTATTGTAACGTATTTTCTCTAAAAATATGTGCCTCAACTGTTGATCAAATGGACACCATATCATTGAATCTGATGAAACATGTAAAGTTTTTTTGAAAAAAACTTTTTGACAGGAAAGCATTTAATACATAAATCTGACACTGGGATTGAATATAACAAGGGTTTTGACTGACAGGTTAACAACTGAACTATCCAACCTTATTTTGTATTGCTTTGTAACATTTCCAAAATTGAATAAATGATTCAAGAATTCTAATTTCTACATAAATTGTGTTTTCATTGTTTTAGTTTGGTTTGAGTTTGAGGAAGGTAGTCAATTAAAATTTTATGTCAAGAAAAATATACTGTATAATACTTGTCTAGGAAAATTACTTTTAATTTTTTTGACATTTTAAGTTTTGGAATAACTGAATTAGAGAAGAAGCTCTCAAAACAAAAAAATAACTGCCAGGTTAATGAGAAAAAGTAAGAGTTATGATGCTATGTAGATTTTTCAGTATAATTATTTATTTTTATGATTTATTAGTTAGTCATCTAATTTTAGTTACAGTTCAGATTTTAAGTTGTCCAAATTGTAAAAACGTATAAAGAAAATAAGTTATAATTGCAATAATTCTATTTTGTGTGGGGGCAGTATTGATTCTGAGGCTTGAACCGAGGGCCTTATCCATGCCAGGCAAGCACTCTGCAACTGAATTACACCTCTGGACCAAAATTAGATTATTTCACATATTGTGAATTTTTTATGGAGTTATTTTCACTTGAAATTTAGTTTTATTACTGATAAAATGAGATTTTTATTTTTTCTCCAAATATGCTCCAGAACAAGAATACATGTTATATGTTATATGTCATATGTCAAAGTAAGTTCATAATAAGCAATAATCAAACTCTGCAAAAAAACTTCAAAACACTAATTTCATTTTAAACAACAATAGTAGTTTAATTTGGAATAAGTTAATTGACTTATTTACATTTTTTATTAATAACATCTAACTACTTGTGGCAAAACGTGGAAAAATAAATGTTTGTTGAAAGAAAGAAAAAATAAGATAAAAGAAATGAAGTTACTCTGCAAAAGAAGAAATCAAAGATAAAATTTGCTTTACAAGGTACTATGGTACCATTTTTAAAGTTGTATTTGAAAAAAAAGTTGGAAAAACATTTTAATGATTGTGTGTGTATGTGTGTGTGTGTGTGTGTGTGTGTGGTATGTGTTCAAAAAGTTAAGGTTTGTTATTTCTCCATCCAGCACTCATGAAAGTGGAATTTATTGCAAAAGGATTAGGGAATATCAGGTCCTCTGCATCATGTAAGATTAAATTCACCTGTGTGAATAAGCCCTAAATAACACTGGCATATTTAAAAGTTTACTTGGGCTTTGTCTCTGTGCAACGTCTATTATTGGTCAACATAGAAACTCTTAAAGTACTTTAAGAAACTAATAATATTGGCTCAAATTTTCTAAACATTCTTCCTTGCAGCAGTCCCTCATCACCATCCCCCTGGTTTAACTCTGATTGGCACATATTTATGATTGCTCTTCTTGAATTTTTGGTGCTAAGAACTTGCAAATATGGACAGGGAGAACCTTCACTCTACCACATAACTCCGAAAAAGTAAAAACAAAACAAAACACATAAAACACTAGCAAATATAAATATTGCCAGGAAGCTTATTACAAGGAACCTAGTCTAGTTCTTTGATTATGTACAAAAGGGACTCACTAAATAATTGTTAAATAAATGAGTACCTTTTTTAGTTTAATGCAAACACCCATGCACAAGCACAGCCAACATGAGGGTAAAAAGAAATTGATGAGAAAGAAGGTACTAGTAGCCAAATAAAAGAATAATTATTTTCATTAATTGTGCATACAGAATTGTCTCAATGCAGTGTATATTTCAGTAATGCTAAAGGTGGAGATTTTAAGTGTCTTCAACACAAAACATAAGTATGCAACATCATGGATATGTTAATTTACTTGATTTAGTCAACCCACAATGTAGACACTTGCCAGAACAATGGTCCTATTCAAAAGGAGTAGGATAAGAAGACCTTGTGATTAATGGCATTCTGATACCATACCCGTTCAGTTCAGCAGTGGTGAACTTGCACTTTAAGAAATACTGATGGGAGAAAAGTTCAGGCTTTTATTTCCTCCATTCCCCCTGACTTGCCACAGACATGGCATCAGCTGTGTTCTTTCAGGATCCAAGATTTTTTTAGCCTTATTAGGTATTGTCCTTTTCCTTTGTCCCTTCAGGGAAATCAGTGTCCCTCTGCTACTTATTCCAGGAAAGTTTGTCACTCCTTCTCTGTCTCTCTAACTCTGCCTACACCTCTGCAAATAGACCCTTTATTGTATGCTCTTTTTTTGGAGGAGGGTACTGGAGATTGAACTACGGGGCACCCGACCACTTGAGCCACATCCCCAGCCTTATTTTGTGTTTTATGTAGAGACAGGGTCTCACTGAGTTGCTTAGCGCTTCGCCATTGCTGAGGCTGGCTTTGAACTCCCTATTCTCCTGTCTCAGCCTCCCTAAGTGCTGGGATTACAGGCTTGTGCCACCGCGCCCAGCTTATTGTATACTTCTTAGTTAGATCCTGGGAGGATGACGATCTCTACATCATCCTAAGACTAGTCTGAACATTTTTTCACGTATGTATTTTCTTAAGTATTTATTGATGGCATGATTTCTTATGTGTTTCACTTCTCTAAGAACTATTCAAATAACACTTATTTTCCTTTGTGTAGCTAAATAGTTGGTTACATAATTTTTAAAAGAAAGACAAATATCCAAAAGAATTATCAATTTCTCTTGAGAGTGACAGGGGGAAAAATATGAACTGCTACAAAAATGAAGTTTTCCTTTAAAACTATTTCACATCAACAGATATGCAAATATATTTTGGGTTTGTTTTACCTTTGAGTTCTCAGATTTTTTCCACATAGATATTCATGATTAATTGGTATTTTGTTAATAAAAATGTATTTTTTAGGAGTATTAGGAGTTTAAAGTAAGAATTTCAGGGGATTATTTATTTACATGTAGAATATTAAATATGGTTATTAAATAATTGCTACTATGTTTAATTTTAACAATTCTACCTCTATATGAAATATATTAAGAAAGGTTCAGAATTCTACAATAAATACTAATATATCACATTGGATTATGTAAAGTAAATACTCATGAAGTGAACAAGTGCAAGTTTTAAAAAGATGAAATGGATGGTTTATGTCTGTTGAGGGCTTGCTCTTCAGGAATATTGATGTCAGATAGCAATTCAAGTTTAAGAGATTCATGTACTTTTCTTTGATAAAAATCCTTGGGAATGGAGCAGAGCAAAGTGTTCTTCTGACTTAAGAGACATGAAAATCAATGGTTGGACTGTAGAATCATTTCTGTAAAAGATTGTTTTCTGGCCATTTCACCCATAGTCCTTAATGGTGCACTGGAGAACTACTAGAACTCATTGCTCTCAACAAACGCTTGGCATAAAAATCAACCCAAGAGAATCAATCTACAAACAGAGGTAAAAGATCTCTACAATGAAAACTACTAGACACTAAAAAAGAAACTGAAGATTTTAGAAGATGAAAAGATCTCCCATGCTCTTGGATAGGCAGAATCAATATTGTCAAAATGGCCATCTACCCAAAAGCGCTATACAGATTCAATGCAATTACAATTAAAACTCAAATGTCATTCCTTATAGAAAGAGAAAAGGCAATCGTGAAATTCATTTCGAAGAATAAGAGACCCAGAATAATGAAAGCAATCCTTAGCAAGAAGAGCAAAGCAGGAGGCATCACAATACCAGACCTTAAAATATACTACAAATCTATAGTAACAAAAATGCACAGTACTGGCACCAAAATAGACATGTAGACCAACGGTACAGAGTAGAAGACACAGAGATAAACTCACATAAATACAGTTATCTTATACTAGACAAAGGTGCCAAAAACATATATTGGAGAAAAGATAGCCTCTTCAACAAATGATGCTGGAGAAACTGGAAATACATGTGCAGCAAAATGAAACTAAACCTCTACCTATCACCATGCACAAAACTCAACTCAAAGTGGATCAAGGACCTAGGAATTAGGCCAGAGACCCTTTTCCTAATAAAAGAAAAAGTAGGCCTAAATCTTCATCACCTCAAGTTAAGCAACTACTTCCTTAACAAGACTCCTAAAACTCAAGAAATAAAATCAAGAATTAATAAATGAGATGGATTCAAACTAAAGGCTTCTTCTCAGCAAAAGAAATAATCAATGAGGTGAACAGAGAGCCTACATTTTGGGAGGAAATTTTTCCACACACATGTCAGACAGAGCACTGATCTCCAGGATATACAAAGAACTCAAAAAACTTAACATCAAAAAAAAAAAAAAATCAGTAAATGAGCTAAGGAGCTGAACAAACACTTCTCAGAAGAAGAAATAAAATTGATCAACAAATATGTGAAAAAATGTTCAAAATCTCTAGCAATTAGAGAAATGCAAATCAAAACTAAGATTTCATCTCACCCTAGTCAGAATGGCATTTATCAATAATACAAGCAACAGTAAGTGTTGGCAAGGATGCGGGAGGAAAGGCACAGTCACACATTGCTGGTGGGACTGAAAATTGGTGCAACCAATCTGGAAAGCAGTATGGAGATTCCTTAGAAAACTTGGAATGGAACCACTATTTGACCAGCTATCCCACTAGTTGATCTATACCTGAAGGACTTAAAAACAGCATACTACAGTAATGTAGCCACTTCAATGTTTGTACCAGCATAATTCACAATTGTTAAACTGTGGAAACAACCTAGATGCCCCTCAATAGATGAATGAATGAAGAAACTGTAGTATATATTCACAATGGAATATTACTCAGCATTAAAAATATAAAAAATAAAATTACGGCATTTGCAGGTAAATGGATGGAGTTAGAGAATATCATACTAAGTGAAGTAAGCCAGTCCCCAAAAACCAAAGGCCAAATTTTCTGTCTTATAAGTGGGTGCTAATCCATAATGGAGTTGAGGGGCAGAGCAAGAATGGAGGAATTTGGGCAAGAGGAGAGAGAAAAGGATAGGAAGCATGTGGGCAGAAAAGATTGTGGAATGAGGTGGACATCATTACCCTAGGTACATGTATGACTGCACATATGGTGGAACACTACATCGTGTACAACCAGAGAAATAAAAATTTGTGCTGCATTTGTGTACAATGAATCAAAATGCATTCTGCTATCATATATACCTAATTAGAATTAATTAATTAATTAGAATATAAAAATAAATAAATTTTTGAAAATAAACCCAAGCACTGAGTGCACCATGCACAGGAAACCTTGTAGATCTTAAATGAGTACTCTGACTCAGTGGACTTAGAATGTCAATTTGGATTCTGAATTTCTGAAAACTCAACATGTGTGATACTGCTGGCCTGTAGATCATCTTTTGAATGATCTTGGGAGTGACAGGGGGAAAATTATTTTGAATAGTGAAAGCATAGAGTATCTATTTTAAAAAAATAATTCTGGAGAATCTTATTAGAATGTTGACTCAGAGCATCTATTATGGTTTAGAACTGGAATGTCCCCAAAACTCATGAAGACTTGGTCTCCAGTGCAACAGTGTCCCCAGGTGGGGCTTTGGGGAAGTAATTCAATCATGAGAGTTCTGACCTTGTCAGATAGCTGAATGGACTACTGAGAGGTGATTGAAACTATTGGCAGATGGCACATTGATGGTGGAAGTAACTTACTGGGTGTGTGTCGTTGGGGACTGATTTTTGTCCCTGGCCTCTTCCTTCCCCTCTCTCTCTGCTTCCAGGTTGCCATGAGCTGATAAGCTGTCCTCCAACACACACTTCCACCATGATATTATGGCTTACTTCAGGCCCATAAAACTGGAACCAGCCAACTATGGTCTTGAAACATCTGAAATCATGAGCTCCCCCCCCCAATTTTTCCTCCCCTCTTTTATTTTCAGTATTTGTATTAGTGATGAAAAGCTAACACAACATTTATTAGTAGACTTCTGAAGCTCTACTGGATTGAACCCAATGACACTCTACCACTGAGGTACAGCCCAGAACTTTTCTAGTTTTTATTTTGAGTCAGGATCTTGCTAAGTAGCTTAGGGCCTAAGTTGCTGGGGCTGGCCTCTAACTTGTGATCCCCCCTGCCTCAGCCTCCCAAATTGTTAGGATTACAGGCAAGTGGCAGGGAAGCTTTATTTTTTAAAATAAGTGTACAGATATTTCTATTTCTACCTATTTTCCCTCAATTTGGACAGCAAGGCCTCAGATTCTCTGAGCAAAATTAAAAGGTTCATGCTTTTTTTTTATTATTTGAATTTTTAGTCATATACTCAAAGATATACTCATACCAATAGCTCAAACAGACCAGAAAACTTGCATATCATAGAAAACACAATAAACATACTCTTTCACAAAAATAGGCATTAGTGTTCAGGCATCACACTACATAAATTTTAATTCTGGAAATCTCACACAGAGTTTTATACAATTTTAAAACTCATATATTTGGATATAGCTAAACATCAAGATTACCTTAAGGAATGTATAAATAAAATAAATACTGTCTAGTTTCTCAGAGATATAAAAAGACTTTTTATTTTTCTTAAGATATATAGTTTCCTCAAATACTAATGAAAAATAATATACATAATGGAAACTATCATATCACATAATTAATAATAATTCCTGTCTAATTATAATTACCATGCTTTTTGTGCTAATGTTTTATAAAAATACATATCCATGGAGGGGGCAGGAAAAAAAGAACTTGTTTTTTTAAGGAATTAGAAAAAAATTGAATGCTACTAAAAATATTCATTGTATGTCTCTGACATAGTTATTCATACCATGAGAAACAATAAATAATATTTATTAAGTGTAGAGTAGCTAGTACTTGTTTTATGTCAAGCACTATTTTAGGTACTGGTAATTCAAAAATATATAAACAAATCTCTGTTATTGTGGAAATATATTTTAGTGCAAGAGGCTGAAAATAAGCAAAAAAATTGGTTATATTACGTTTTGCATTGTGGAAGTTATTATAAAAATAAAGTTAGCAAAAGCAAACAAAAAATGCAGGAGTCGTTATGGTTTTGAAGTAGTGAAAACTGAATGATTAAAAGGATGGCATAGGGGATAAGGATATGTAAGGATTCAGAGTATCCAAGGCAGATTGAATAGAAGTGGAGGGTTTAGAACAAAAAAAGAAAAGCAAGTGTGACAGGAAGGGGGACTCCAGGGGAATTATATAAAGTCCTCAGGCTTTAATAAATACTTTGTTTTTACTCTATGCAAAACCACTGGAGAATAATGAATGGTTTTAAAGAACCATTTGCCTTTTTGTGTGGAACATAAAATAAAGAGCAAGAACACATAGTACTAAGGAAGCAAGTTAGAAAATTCAGTACAAAAATTGTGAATAACATAAGAAAAAGGCTTGCTTTTTAAAAGGTGACAGTCTTTTATAGTAGACTAATGGTTTAAATGGGGATTGTTGAGAAATATTCAGGAATAAGATATTTTTAAAAGCTTGATGATTTGATTTTTCACTATGAAGGAAAAGAAAATTGGCAATTTATCATAAATCCATACCTGAAAAATGCTTTTATTGTTTTTTAGTTATGTATGACAATAGAATATATAATCACATAATTATTAAAGCATGCAATACAATTTGTTCTAATTCAGTCCCCAGCACTTCCCCCTACTCTCCCATTTGTTCCCTTCCCTCTATTGATCTTTCTGCTATTTACTTATAGTTTGTTTCTTTTTTTAAATTAGTATCTTGTGTAATTAAGTACAGGGTGGTGAGATTCACTCTGGTATATTCATATATGTGCATAGGAAAGTTAGGTCAATTAATTCCACTGACTTTCCTTATCTCATTCCTCCTTCTTTCTTTTCATTCCTCTTTGTCTACTCCTCTGATCTTCTATTCTTTTTTTGTTATCTCTCCTCTCTTATCTTCGATTAATTTCTGCATGTAACCAGTTCCATTTATTTAGCAGCAAGTATCATAGAACCATTCTTCTTTATAGCTGAGTAATATTCCATTGCATATATATATATAATATATATAAATATATATATAATATATATATATATATAAAAATAATGGTGTGTGTATATATATATATATATATATATATATATATATATATATATATACCATTATTTTTACCCATTTATCTGTTGAAAAGCACATACAATGGCTCCATACCTTGGCTATTGTGAATTGTGCTGATATAAACACTGATGTGTTGTGTTACTGTAGTAAGCACTGGCATGTAGTTTAAATAACTAAAAACATGAAATATCACATAAGTTGTATACCTTTGTTATTTTAAAGTATCATTAAGTGTAACTTAGATATTCTCTTTTCAAAAAATTGTGAAAGAAAAATGGATTTTCTGCATTATGTATTTGCTTCATAATGTTTCTAATACATCCACCATTTAATTTTATCTATACAACTTACATAGGTTGGAAAATGTTTACCTTCATGAAGTTTAAACTTCAGGAATACATGGAAAGAAGTTTAATTGATCATTTTTATTAGAGTAAGAACTGTCAAGTCAAAATTAGTGAATTAAATATCCTAAGATTGATAAGTATTATCATACTCAATTCTCTATTTTAAATATAGTTTAGAAATTTGATACACAGGTACTATACTTAATCACAAGCTCTTTTTGAGTTTTTAATTTGTTATTTTTAGTTCTACATGACAGTAGAATATATTTTGACATATTATACATACATGGAGTACATATGTATATAACTTTCCATTCTTATGGTTGTACATGATGTGGCCTTACACTGGTTATGTATTCATATATGAACAAAGGTAAGTAATCTCTGATTGATTCTACTCTTTCCTATTCCCATTCCCCCTTCCTTCCCTTTATTCCTCTTTATCTAATCCAAAGCACTTCTATATTTTCCTACCCATCCTCTTAGTTTGTGTTAGCATCTGCATATCAAAGAGAACATTCAGCCATTGTTTTTGGTTTGGTTTGGTTTTGTAATTGGCTTATTTCACTTAGCATGATAGTCTCCTGTTCCATCCATTTACTGGAAAATGCTATAATTTCATTATTCTTCATAGCCGAGTAACATTCCATTGTATATATATACCACATTTTCTTTCTCCATTCATCTGTTGAAGGGCATCTAGGTTGGTTCTATAGCTTTACTATTGTGAATTGAGCTGCTTTAAACATTGATGTGGCTGCATCACTATAATATGCTGATTTAAGGCCTTTGGCTATATACCAAGGAGTGGTATAATGGGGTCAAATGGTGGCTCCATTCTAAGTTTTCAGAGGAATCTCCATACTGCTTTCCAGAGCAGTTGCAAAAGATACAAAGTTGTATGTGGGTTAATATTTACTGAATCTCTACAACATATGTTTAGTTTGTTTTCTTGAGTTCTATCTTTTATGAAGCAGGCCTATATAAATACCACTAGGAAAAAGATTTGTGTGTGTGTGTGTGTGTGTGTGTGTGTGTTTTATGTAGAGACAGGGTCTCACTGAGTTGCTTAGTGCCTCGCCATTGCTGAGGCTGGCTTTGAACTCCCTACTCTCCTGTCTCAGCCTCCCTAAGTGCTAGGATTACGGGCTTGCGCCACCGCGCCCGGCTAGGAAAAAGATTTTATGCAATATGTAGACATATAAACAGATAAAAAGATAGACATATAGAAAAAGAGAGAGAGAACAAGCCTCTGAGGAAGATATATCTTCTATTATTATAAAAAATAACAACTATAAGATATTTTACAAAAATGAAACAAAATTGTGTTTTATCTTTAGGTATAGTAGTACATTATTTAAAATTGCATTTGCAGTTCTATTGGGTAATGGAGATGAAGTGCAAAGTTACAAATGCCAAGTTCCACATGAGGCAATGAAAATTAATTCTGAAACTTAAGATTTTTCTAAAATATCACAGACAATAGAATATTTGAGTTTCAGGAATTAAATAAATCATTGAAAAGAAGTATCTTTATTTTTACATAGCTTTGTTTTAAAAGTAAAATTTAATCAACTAATGAAGAAAGGCAGATCAAAAACTGTCATGGTTTATCTTTTAATAAAAATAATAATAATTGTAACTTTGACCAAAATTATTTTCAGAGGCAATTAATTATAGAGAGATAATTTTACAACATGCTAGCTTTTCTAAAATTCTGTTACTTGAGAGGGAATTCTTGACTCTACTCTGAAAGCCACATATTTAATACTTAGTATGCGTATGATAATTTTGTGAAGACTTAACTACCTGAATAATGCATTTAATCAAGAAACTTAAAGGCAATGTGTTTTTCAATGTGTACTGATTAGCAGAAACATGATCAAGTCCCCAAAATTTAAAACTTAGAGCTAACAGTATGCATAATGCTTATCTAGTGCTCAGACTTAAATTTTGAATAAAAATTGAACAAAAAAACTCCAATATGATGTGTAGTTCACTTCATGATACATTCCTCTATCTCCATATGTACCACTGAACAGTGAATAGTGAACAAAAGATGTTTTCAAATTAATAAACACATAATAAAATAAATTTTTATCATAGTTCTTAGATGAATAAAATACCTTTTAAAAGCGCTTTTTTTTTCTTTTTTTCTGAACAGATGAAAGAAGGCCTAATATAAAACTTTCAACATGAAAGTGTCTACAGTTTAAACATGATAGCATATTTCCCAGGACACTATATGAATGGGAATTGTTGTTATGTGCCCCTACAAAGGTGGATTACTTCAAGATCAGTTCATATTTTTCTGTCCTTCCTAAGTCATTCTTCTCCTCCTAGCAGTGTAAAAATAAGGTATTGAAAACACTGTTGAATATAGTTCAAAATACATTGCAAGGTGCATTGTAGCTCCTGCTCACTGATACATTTCCCATGGCTATTTTCAGGAGATGTGATGCATATTTCCAAGTCAAGCAGTTCCCTCATTCATCCTTCAGGAAGAGGATACTTCTTTTAAGTGTATGGTTTAGGCAATCCTAGAACAAATTACTCCCAACAAACAGTCCCTTTCATAGGCCAGATCTTTTCTAATCTTTACTGTAGAGCTGCAACTTCCAAGTTTGAGACACTATTCCTTATTTCTTTAGAAGAATCTAGTATGAACCTGAAACAAACCAACAAGTCCCAGGTAGCTACGACCTCCCCCACTGATATGAGTAATTAATTAGTTTTTTCAGGGTAGATTCACTATATGTCTATTCTTCTGACACTGGATTTTGAGTGGTAAGTTAATCACGGACCAAACTACAGAAAAACACTGATAGAACATTTCTTTGCTTAAATGCTCTGAATATACTCCTCATTCAGGAAAACTTTGCAGTTCTCACAAAGTTCTGGTCAATGTTCCTGACATTGGATGGGAGGCAGAGAACATGAAATTTCTGGTGACATTGCTGACATTAACTTAAAAATTACCATGCTTCCTCCCCTCTTAATGTTCAAACTACTGTGCCATCAACATATTTTAAAAATCTACTTAAATATTTCAGGATGTTAATATCTAGTGAAATGGATATGGATAGAGTTTAGATTTTATTGTGGCAGTCAACTAGAACAGTTCACAAAGTGGTTAATTTCCTCAATTCTTGTCTTGATTTAGCGAATTCTGACTGAAAATCCATAAATGGAGATCTCTGTGTACACAGCCCTTGTGCAAAACACATTTCTCTCAGAGGACACAAGGAACTCTTAAAATCTTTTAGAAATTGTTAGTAAAATTAAACTTAGTATCTTAGTGTATGATACTAAGATTTCTACTTTCAAAATTCAAAGTCAAAAACTTTAATCGCTACACACTGGAGAGGTAGACTGTCCAACAGATTGTATATTCTTTGAAGTAAAAAGTGTATACATTTGAATTCAGTTTTCATAGTTATATATATCATAATAGGTCACCTCAACACTCTGTTGCCTCCATTTTCTCATTTAAATGACAGTAATGACAATTTTAAAAAGAACAATCTGTGAGATATCCTTGAAGCAATAGAATTGCTTGTTTTATGGATATTAATTACATATAAATTGCTATAAAAGTAAATGCAATAAAGACTAATTCTAGGATTTTACTACCATAGATGGTTTTCATATGTTATATAAATTGAAATAGCTTTTTAGAAAAACACACCTTATTCAAGTCTAGAAAGTCTTAAATACAGTCAATATTTAGCAAGTTACTACATAATACACTTTTTAAAATGTTGACTGTGCAGTGAGTGTGGAAAGGCACACCTGTACTCCCAGAGACTCAGGAAACCAAGTCAGGATGACTGCTAGTTCCAGACCAGAAGGCCACAAGCAACTTACAGAGACATTTTCTCAAAATAAAAAATGAAAAGGGACTGAGGGTGTAACTCAAATCAATCCCTAGTATCACCTCAAATATACAGTTAGTTTAGTTAGACACATTTATAAGGTATGAAAAACCTATATAGTCATATATGTGTGGAGTGGGGAGGGAGAAGAAGAGAGGGAGAGAAACTGCATTATTGCAATATGCATTGGGAAGAAAACATAAAACATTATCTTTTATATTCTCATAGCAACAGTTCATGGGAAATGACATCCTAAATTTTGAACTCTACCACATTTTACTTTTCATTTGCCTTGTCTAGAATGTCTTAGGGCATTTTTAAATGTTTCTAAGTTTCTTCTAAAACAAGTGTTAACAAATATAAAACGTTGCATATGAAAGTGTTCCACAATTCAAATTGAAACACTTTTTCCAGAATGCTATTCTTAAAAGAAAAGAATAAAAAAATTGGAATTTTTTTATATGCCCTCAACAAGGTGGATTACTTGAACACTTAAAGCAGTCAGTCCCATCCTAGCTTATCTTAGAGTTACTATGAGAAATATCATGAACAACAATGAGATAGTTTTAGCATTGTAATGTCCCCTCACACAAACCTTATTGACATTGACTTCAGGGTTACTTTTTTAGTAGAGTAATAAATGTCAGTATAAAAAGATGAATTCATCCTCCTCCATCGCCATTGTAAGAACTCACTGTCCATCAGGAATATACCTTTTAAAGACCTTCTATAGTAAAAATGACTTCTTGTCATGAGCATCAAAAATGTGCATAGAATTGATCAGAATTTAGTACAATTGACTGAGTCAAATCCCTTTGTAATAAAATAATGCTGGAGATGTGCTCCAAATGGGACAAGGTATTTCAGGAAGAAGGAATATCCCAATAAGATGTAAGAGTGTGCACTGTAATTGGGGAAATAGTGAGCCCTTCAACTCAGCTTGCTTCAGGATAGAGCACCGGACAGACTGCAAGAGATTACAGTCAGTTATGATTATAAATTCAATAAAGAAAAGGCAAGGTGTAAAAAATTATGGGAATGAACATATTATAGCACAAGGATGCATAAAGTGGGAGTGGAAATATGAAAACCATACAGGAAATAGTTGCAAAATTGAGGTATAAATACCAATAATGAGATTTGACAGGGAAGGTAAAAAGATTAACAGTAATGGGGAAAGATTTTACTAGCTTTGAAGAATGGGGTTTGAAAGAGAAAGAAAAGGGAGCGAGATGAGCATGATGGAAACGAGAATTGTGGCAGCTTGAAAAGATTCAGGATAGAAAGTTTATTTAGATACATTTATAAGATCTGAAAAATCTATATAGTCACCAGTCAGATAATATACAATAATACTATTTTGCTCTTAGTCTTTATTTATTTTATGTGCCCCATTTCATTCTACAACAGAAAACAACTGTCAGAAATCCTAGTTTATTATGACTAAAATAATGTATCCTTTAGGTTAATATCCAATGAAATGCATATGTAATTAACTCAGACAATGTCAGAAAACCCTCTCCTATTATTTTTGTTTTGTTTTATTCAAACACCATTGTCTCTCTTGCATAGTTGTTCCATTTCTATCTTCACAAGGTTCACATGGTGTGGTATTCCCATGACTTTGGGCAGTGTAGGAAGACAATATTGATATGTAGACTTTAGAGAGGTTTAAGAACATAGTATATTAGCACAATGAGAAGCTCTGAAAGCCATTTTCAGTAGAAACTCGAAGTGAACATCATCACTATCCATCTGGCCAGTGTGGTGCCAGACCTACTCACTGCAGCCGACTAGGGCTAATTACTTGCAATTCAGCCCATTTCCTTTTTAGTGACTTTATATTGGTAGCTTGAAATCAGCCATGGAGAGAGTATTCACACTGAGAAAATTTCAGCAAATGCTTCATGCAAGAGTCTATACCCCGCTGGACACGGTGGCGCAAGCCTGTAATCCCAGCACTTAGGGAGGCTGAGACAGGAGAATCGTGAGTTCAAAGCCAGCCTCAGCAATGGCGAGGCGCTAAGCAACTCAGTGAGACCCTGTCTCTACATAAAACACAAAATAGGGCTGGGGATGTGGTTCAGTGGTCGAGTGCCTCTGAGTTCAATCTCCAGTACAAAAAAAAAAAAAAAAAGAGTCTACATTCCTTAGTACTAGTTGTTCAACATTTACCAGTCTCATGAAATTCTTCTATAGAGCCATTACTCCATCCTTCTTCCTCTAGGATCCAACAGCAAGAAGCACATTTGAAGGTTCTGTGACTCAGAAAACTGACAGTGCTAAGTGGATGCAAGTTCTTTTGATTCATCAACACGTCTCCTTGAAATGTTCTCTTACATACACATTCCATGTCTTTTATCTGAAAATCATTTATGGGAGGAAAGACAAACTTCAACTCTTCTCTCACTGAACTATTCTCTTCTTGAAACTTTCTTGGTAAAAGTCACAGCACCAGTTCTAAATTTACCAAATCTTTTTTTACCATTTAGAATTCGATGATTTTTTCCCCTTAATAGTACAATCCTGTGATTTAAAAATATATTCCATCATCCAGTTTCTGCCTTACAATAAGTTATATTTGATCTGATGAAGGGAAAGATCATGGGAATGTAGGCTTGAGTGCAGTGTATATAAATTATTGTATTTCTCAATCTCACATAACAGTGTTTTGTCTTAAATTTTAACAAAAGTACAGCAAGAATATCACCAAAATGTTCAACTCTGAGTGTGTGAAATATGTTTAATACCATAATATAATAAGAACTATATTAAAATTTTCCAACACTTACTGTGAACACCAAATATGTTTTGGGTGCCATATTGTATGACGGCTATCTTGAGGACATCACAGTTTAGTGAAGAAAACAAAAATTAACCACTCAAAGTTTAAATAATAAAATAATTTTAACAGAAGAAAAAAAAACTCAGGGAGAAGTTGAGTAGATGAAGATATCTATTTGGAAATTACAGGGCTTCAGATGGCACATGAATTGTGGTTCATAAAGGCAGATATAGGAGGGGACTTAAACGAATCAATTATATATCTGTGATGAAGAATGAGGGTATCTGATGGTATGGTCAAACTAACGTAAAAATATCAGGTGTTGGGGCTGAGGGATGTCCAAAGAAGGAGAAAGTCTATCATGTGTCTTGAAATGTAGAGCAAAGAGTTCTATAAAATTTGAAAGTGATGGATTACAAAATTATTAAATGGCACTAATATCATGAAAGGAATTGTCAGTGGGAATATTTCTTCCCCATCCCTGATGTTCTCTCCTATTTCAATGCAGCCTCTCCTTTGCTCTCTACATGTTTTTCCCAGGAGTGCCACAGTTTACTGATTAGGATATTGAAAAGGAATATTTCACACACATTCATCTCTCCCCTTTTCTCTCTCAGCAGCTGCTCTGCCTTTATCCTCTGTGTCTTCCTGGATATTGCTACTTCATCAGGGTGTGAACCAGTCTAGCACATTCTCTGTGTGGACGCATAAGTCTGTCAAACTCTTGGGTTCAGGTACCAGCCATGTCTGGCTCTAATATTAACAAAATCTCCAATGTTGCCTTTACTTGTGTATCAATGTTTTGTTCTCCAACTTGTTTCTACTTTTGTTTTATTTTCAAATCTGTTGAGAATTTGAAGAGAGAAGTATGATTCTTATTGAACCAGCGAACAGACCCCAATATCAGTGTTAGAACATTGTGACAAATTGGTAAATGACGTCCAGCATGATATGAAAGGTAAAAAATCAGCCAGTCAGCCAAGCAGTCAATTAATAAAGCATTTCAGTGTTCAGTGATATGTGAAATTGGACATGGTCGTAGTTTAAATATAAAGAAAAGCATATTTGAAAACAAAGCAGAAAAAGAAATTCCAATGTTTAAAGGAATATGGAATATTTTAGATAATCAAAGATAGCATTCTGTGCTCTTGAACAATCACAGTTCATTAAAGAACAGGGTTTCAACCTGTTATAGTTTTCTTTTTTTCTTTTTCTTTTCTTTTGTAGTCATGTCCTCACTTTTAAGAAAATACATTCTTGTTTGGAACTTACAATTTTTAATCATGCAATAAAAAATTACCTTGTCCACTAAATTAAATGTTTTCAAAACAAGGTAATCACATTTGCATTTCCTCTATTAGCTTACTTCTTAATTGTGGTTCTAATCAAAACGGAATGAACTTTACTAAAGGAGAAAATTTACAGTCCTCACATATACTGTTATCCTTGAAAGATTCAGCCAAGTCTGCTAATTACATTATCACAATTTTGCCTGAGTTTACATTTCTATTCCAGGAGGAGATAGAAGGGTGGAGAAGGAAGCATACAAAATTAAATGAAACTGTAGTCTCTCTCATTCATTTTGTTTTGAAAATATCCTGTACAAAACTGTGACCTTGAATTCCTCTTCACTTAAAATATATTGCAATAGGCCAATCACATTCTTCTGGGGAGTCTAGGATTGCAGCATGAAAGATATGGAGTGTTCCACATCAAAAAAGAAGAATGTTGTACTTTATATTGGCTTACACTGGTCATTCTTTTATGAAATAATGTTTATAAAGTTAGTGATGAAGGAATTATTCACCGTGATCAAGTTATTTCCCTCTGGTGTTACATTCTATAATTATGGCTTAAATGAATCAAATAGGCTTTGCCATGTTTACAGTAGAACTCAAAGCATAAGAAACATGACAACAGTAACAGTATTCATGATAATATTTAATTATAGATTGCTATATTTCAAAAATTTTTCTAAGCACTATTTCTGGTTTTCAGTATATCTAGTCCAAATTTTTCAAACAGCATATATAAATTGTGCCTTTGTGTGCATGGAAGCATGTACAAACACAGAAATGGTTAGAAGTTATTCTCCACTGAAAAACAATAATAAAAATGATTAAATTTGAAGGAACTGCTATCACCAGAGTATCTGGGTGGAAACATGATTATAGATTAATAAAGACATTTATGCATAACTGTTTTTTTACTTCTTCATTTTTTCTAATATATTCAAAGGAATAAGAGGTTTTATCTTCCTTAAGAAATAATGTGTAGCCTTTCAGTTTGCAAAAACTTACATTATTGAAGTTGTTGGCTAATGAGCTGAAACAGTAAATAAACTTGTGAAAATTAAGAAAGGACAAGTTAAATGGGAAAGGTTGAGTTACATATTAACAAATGGAGAAAAGATAAACAGGTTGGAAAAGTATAGTCATGGAAACAGCAGAGATCATTGTCTGTTCCTATCTTTCTCATCCTGGCAGAATTGAGAGAAAAATGACTTTGGCTGCAACATAAAAATTTCAGACAAAGGAGAGATTTTCCCTTTAGAAGAGTAATCAGATTAAATATTCTACTTTTTACCAGATTGTATACTTTAGTCATAACAGAATCAATGTCCTATAATATTCTTAATTGTGGCTCTAATCAAAACAGAATGAACTTTACTAAAGGAGAAAATTTACAGAACTCACATATACTGTTAACCTTGAAAGATTCAGCAAAGTCTGCCAGTTGTTATCACAATTTTTTATAAAACAGAAAATATTAAAATGAAAATTCTGTTAACTTTAATATCCTATAGATGAGAGGTACAAACTGTGGACCTGTATACCAGAGATTAATCCACAGTTCTGAACTACTGTGCTCAATAGCCTTACCAAATTATTGACTGCCCAAGAAGGGAATTAGAATAACAACAGAACCTAGTTACAGGTAGGAGATAGTTAGAAATAAATGATTTACCAAAATAACAGCATACTTTATGAATATGTCTAAATACCTTGAAACCTACTTGAACTTGAATAAAAAAATTTTTTGTTTATCAATTTACTCTTTACTGCCTAATAGCCTATTAAAATTGGACTCATATCAATCACTGGGTTGAATTCCAAAGTATACTTTATTTTTTTAAAGAGACACAGAAACATCCCCAATGATTACATATTGTAAAAAAAGTAATATTTGTTCCTAAAAGTGCAGGTTATTCTTTACAAATCTAAGAATTCAGTAAAGTCATCTCCAGAGTACTTTCTGAAAATATTGCAAAACCTTTTCAAATTGCTGGACTATTTTTATAAATTTGAAAATGTACCAGTTTTATGTATAGGAGGATTATCAGGGATGAATTGACAGTGCAGCTCATGTATAAACTTAATATTGAAGTCTGCAATACAAAACTGACAGAACTTAAAATTGAGTTACGGTATTAAACTGATAGAACATTAATGAAAACTGAAATGCTCTTGGGATCCCTCTAAAATGATTATTTCTTTTCCTGATCACTCCACTTTACTTGTTCCTTGAGATTTCCACTTGGACCCCAACACAAAAGAGTTTCCTTTTTTATTTTTGCATAATATGATGGTAATGATGTAATTTAAAATATAGAAATTAAAATGTCAATTGTAATTATAAAAAATCATTTGAGTGAATGAATAAACAAATGACTATGCATACCTATATATGCATGTAGACAGGGAGTCATCTTCTTATTTTCTTGGTAGGAAACTGGATCATTTAGTTTTTCATGGAGAGCTGCTGAATTTAGCATACAGATTATGCAACTCAAAGTAAAATTTAAAAATCAGATGAAGACATTAGAGCGCTCAATTCTTTTTACCATCAAAAAACTGAGAGAGATTATTTGATTTTGTTGTTTTATTTTTATAGTGCTGTGGATCAAATCCAGGTCCTCATAAATACTAGGCAATTTTTAAATTACATAAAAAAAACTAAGAAATTCAGCCAGGCATGGTGGCACCCGCCTGTAATCTCAGCTACTCAGGAGGCTGAGGCAAGAGGATCACATGCTTGCAGTCAGCTTCAGCAACTTAGTGAGGCCCTGTTTCAAAATAAAATAAAAAGGACTGGAGAGTATAGCTCAGTGGTAGAGGGCCTCTTTGTTCAATCTCCAGTACCATGCACAAAAATAGTGATAAATGTTTTTGTGCTCTGTGAGCACGTTAAGAACATTTTTTGTTAACTTTTACTTTATTGTTCATTGACATCATTGGAATGTATAAAACCGGTATATCTCATCATGGTCCCTTGATATGTACATCACTATACATAGCTGACAAAAAAGCTGATTTTTAGAAAATGGCACTTGTAGAAGATTAACAAAACGTGTGTCCTTATGTCTTACCTATTAAAACATATCAGTCATATTATATATAAATATACTCCCTAAAGTTAAAACATACATCAGCAAAGTGTACATTAATATTTAGAAAAGGACTGTGCCTTTTCCTCCTCTACACAGTGAGTGGAAGACTTGAGTATAAATTTCTGTTTATAATCTTGGCAGACTCTGAAATACCTATGACAAATGAAATAATGCCATGTCTGATTATTCAGAGAACAACTTCTCTCTCATGTAAGAGAGTAAATGGATATAATTTTTGCTAGAATTTAAGAAATAAATGGGGGGAAATGCCTGCTCTTTTCTATTATTCTTTAACTGTATCTTCAGTAGTAGTTTGTACTATAATTTGGGCAATTTACATGTTTTATTTTCCTTCCATCTCCTGTTTTCAGAGCACTGTTTCCCTTTGAGGAGTTGCTATGACAGGAGATAATGGAGCTTATGTAACTCAGTGGGGAGTCTGTCACTGCTGACTTAGGCTGCTGCCTTTGTTTTTCTTCCCTTGCACTCCTCTGATTTTCTTAGGCACAGTGAGAAACAATTATAAAAGCCATGAGCCATTTATTATAAAATATTATACTATCAAATGGTTATTTTTAAGAGTCTTTCAATCTTCTAGATCTGTTTGTTTATGCTTAGCAGTGGTAAATTACATCATTATTTTTCATTCAATCTGCAGCATAGGGTTGTTAGATTGTTTTCTTTTTCCAGGAGAGGCAATCTTAGACTGTGTATAATTTATATTACTTCTCATGTTGTCCCTCATCACATCAATCAAAAACTTTATGCACCTTGTGAAGTCTTCCCTTGCTGACCATGCTGAGGTGGTCTTGGGAATTCCCAGGTCAGGACCATGAACCTTTTTTAGAGGAGGATCTGGTAGACACAACTAGTGTTCCTGTTAACTTTCTGCCACAAAGAAGACAGCATTTTCAGCCCACTTGTATATGAGAATGATTCAGAAAACTAGTCTCATCAGTGAAATATGGGAAATAGGTCAACCCTCACTCTGAACTCTGAAACCATCACTGATGATTTCCCCATGCTTTCTTTCCCTCTACTATGGCAACCAAGGAACTCAGGGGTCCTAATATTGCAGTTACAGAACTTGGATATTTCCATCAGCCAATGGGAAGCTGAGACATGTGCACCCATCTCCAAAACACAAATGTCATTACTTAGACATTTAGAACACACAGTGTAAAGAAGCACTTAAGTTTAGTTTCTTAAGTCACTGTAACTGCAGCATAATTGTATCTAATATAGAATAATAGGATATGTGGTTATGGATTAATATGTCTCACTACTTGGTGCCTTTTCCATCTCTGTTTAGAAATTCTTAGAGATAACCAAAAAATGGAGGAGACTAAAGTGTAAGTCAAAGAGATGTAGACAAAAACCTCACTTACATTAAGAGGCAGCGGGACAATTTGGAAAGAGAATAGGCATTGTAATCTAACCCTACTAACTTGATACTACATGTCATTCAACAAGTTAGTTAACATTTTACCCTTATAGTCCTCACCTTGAAAATAAAGGATGATATTATCTACATTTCAAGACAGAAGCAAGAAGATAATAATAAAAAAGTTGTTGAAATATCAAACCTTCTTGGGAAATGGTATTTCTTCTTCTTGGGAACCTACTGGATGAGTCTTGAACATCTGCTGGATGGTCACCATTTTTAATGTCTCTGAACTCATTTGATTTTGATCACATTCCAACTTGTGGCATCACTTTCATTTAAATCTTGAACTAGACACAATGTAAATGGATAGAAGAGAAGTGTGTGTGTGTGTGTGTGTGTGAACACACATGAATAAGGGACCTTTGACTTGTCAACATATTAACCCTAGATTTAAATTAATAATAAGCTTCTTGTTTTCTAGTTTGCTCCATGACATTAGTTTTGTGACTTGTAAAATGTGGATTTTCACAAAAACAAATGAACAAAAAACATGGCTTATTGGTTGTTATAACAATTAAATGAAATAATGAACACACAGCAAAGTGTACAGTGCTTATATTAGGCACTCAGAACTGTTACTATTTTTGTTATCCTAACAGTTCATAAGTATGTTAAATATGTACCCTAATTAATTAGAGCAAAATAATAATAAATAAAAGCACTCATTCCTGCCCAATGATAAGAAGTGTTCTCTTCCGTTAACTTTAAATTTCTTTAGACATGAGTTTTGAGTACCTTCAGTTTTGCTGTTTCTTTGAATATTTCCTTTAAGATCAGCCAATATAATGTTTAAAAAAATGATGCGTTCTCATTATTTTACCAGCCTTCTCTAAATACACTTCAAGCCCTGAGAAGAAATCCAGCCAAGTCTTAGGGCTGCTTGGAGTTTAAACTGCTTGGCTTGCTGCTGCTCTGGGCTTACTCTCCAATTTGTGCTGAATGTGGGGGAAAGTGAGCAGAGAAGAAAACTGCCAGGGTAGCAACTACAAATTCAGAAGACAGGAAATCACATTATGTGTTCCTTGAGGATGAAGACCATACATTATTAATCTTTGTCCCTTAGTATATAATATTGCTTACACATTGCAATAAATAATAAACGCATTGTAAATAACTTTGCAAATGCAGTACATCATTTGTGGTACAATTTCAGGATTCATAGGTACTTTTTCAAAGTTTCCCATTTTTCCTCCTTTAAATAATTTTTAATTCCATGAAAATAACATAAATTTTATTAATTTCTAGTAAGTGCTTTTGAGTTTATTTTTTGCATGATTAGTGTATAAATAATCCTAGCAGAAAAGTGAATATGATACCAAAATAGCACATAATCTTTGGGAGCTATATTAACAAATTCAGTAAATTTTCCTATGCCATTCATTGTCTTCAAAACTATGTTTCATTCCCTATTTTTATCTTGAAGGCCTTTTAAGAAGACTATAATTTCTCTACACAGTTAAAAAAATAAGCATGAGAGAAGCAAAAGTAAATATAATACTATATTTTATCATGGTTCCTATGAGCAGTAATATTTTAGATAAAAATTTTGACAAGAAACACTGAATAGTTATTTTGGAATTAAAAACCGACAAAAGAAAAGTTTTAAAATGCTTCATATTCTTTGATATTAACTTGGTTGCAAATAACAACTCAAGAATCAGTCACAAAGCCAAACATATACTGTATAAACAGTAATTCAAAATCTATGGCTGTCCAGTATCTATCTGTATTCTTTTGAAAATGTCAGCAAAAATAATTTCATATAAGGCAAATTCACAACCACCTCAAGTCACATTTATTATCCTTATTTTGACAGTTTTAGCAAAAATTGATTTCGTTTAAGTGTCCTTGATTGCACATAGCTCTATTTGCATTTGAGATTGTGGAGTAAAACAAACCTTAAATCCAACCATTGCCTGGCAATAGGCTGACTTGGTTCTCAATCCTGTTAAGGGAATTAACCCTTTTTATACAGTTTCAAACAATATAAGAAAGCAAGCTGTTGTATGTGATGAAATGTCCACAGCTTAGGAAGATGCAACTGAGATTTGGGAAGAATTAGAGAACTTAAATTTTTCTTAAACATTTTGTTTATTACCCAGAAGTTCATCTGGAAATTTTATATTTTGATAATAATATCAATTTGATTAACCAGGATGGCTTTGTCAAGCAGTTTTTGTTTTAAATTGCTGAAAAGATAAATGGATCTGTAGACTTGAGAGAGACACAGAGAGAGAGAGAAAGAGAGAGAGAGGGACAGAGGAAGGGAAATAGATAAATAAATTGTCCTTCTCTCTACCCAGCTTTTGAAACAGTTTGGTTTTCTTAAGGGCACTGACCATAAAGTCATTGTGTTATAAGGGTGAAGATTCAAGAGCATTATTTGAATCCACCCTCTGGTTCTAATAGTATATTCATAAAGCTGATAAGCATGCCTTTTTGAGTTATGTTTCCTCATCATAGATTTTCTGCTGAAGTCTCTGTGTGTATGTGCAGGCTTGTGCTTCTTTTCTTAGCATGTTCTTCATCAGGAGGCAGTATAATGCAGTGGTTCAATTATTTCACTCCAGAATTGAACAGACTTAAATGTAATGCAAGCTGTATAATTTCACATTTACTGATTTGATGCTACTTGTTTAAACTCTAAATGGCTCAGTATGTTCATCTATAAGACAAGGTCTGTAAAAATCATTGATTCAAGAAGCTTTCAAAAAATTAAATCTGAATATGAGTCAAAACACTTAACTCATTTCCTAGCACTTGGAAACATACCAAATCACTTCCGAACATACCATATTAAATGTTAACTGTTTCACGATCTATATACTGTTTTACAATGTATAAAGAGATGATGATTTTTTTCTAATACTTACCCTGCATGGCATTTTGATTTCTTATTCTAAAATGCCCACTCATAGAATCTCAAAATTTGTAATTTTGAGGTTCTGCAACTTTGTAACCTTGAGATTTTTAATAATATTATTTTATGGACCCAACAGAAAAATGTATGTATTTTATATATTTTATCACTGTTGTTTATCTTTATTAATTATTGCCAATTTTAATTTTCAAATATTATTATCAACATTAACAACACAAAATATTCTAATGGTAAAAGAATATCAATATTCGTTCTTATGTGGATATATGTTGGTTTTCACTCATTCTATTTACATAGGCAAATTTTGCATAATCTCAGTTGTTAAGGTTTTGTACCAATCTTTGTATAGATTCCTACCACTCATTTCTATTCAGACTTTCCTTTATAAATGTGCTTTTTCAATTTGGACCTTTATGACTTCACTGATGTTGTCCAATAATACTATATCCAAATCCTTATTTTTGAAATTAATTTGTATTTTGTATATTTAAGGTAAACAACATGCTTTATCATTCTGCAGACCCTGGGCTCAATCTCTAGTATTACAAAAACAAAAACATGTTTTTATATAAATGTAAATAGTAAATTGGTTACTTCAGTCAAACAATTTAACATCAGTCACCTTTCAGAGTTAACCTTTGTGTGTAAATATGTGGTATCTAAAATCTACTTTCAGCAAATTTTAGTATACAGTATTAATGATAGTTCTAATGTACATAATATTTCTAGATTCATTTATTTTACCAACTTAAGAATTTATGCATTTTTACATACATCTCCCCATTTCCCTCCTTCCTCAACACTGGTACTCACAATTTTACTGTTTCTATTAATTAGATGTATAGTGGCAGGGGCAGATATAAATTAGATCATAATCCTACAATTTAGTTTTTATATCTAATATATAGATGAGCCTTCTCTTACTAATCATCAGAAAATCTTCCATTTGGTATATCTAATTAACATGCCAAATAGCAAAGCTGCCTTTCAGCATTGGGAATTGTCTCCCACTATATTTTCTATGATTTCCCTAGTGCTATTAGAATCTTGCATAGTAATTCTTGTTTATATTTTTTCTTAAATATTAGTCATTATGTTCATGTTTCTTTACAGAGGTTAGTTCATTTCCTCAAGAGATAACAGGACATACCCTATGAAAATGTTAGCAGAGTCCTTTGCAGAAAAAAAAATATATACATATATTATTTTAATATATAACACATATTTCCTATAGTATGTATTATAACTGATATATTAGATGATATATTATGTAATATACTAATATGTAAACACATGTATATATTAATGTATAATATATATTATACATATGTATTATTTTATGTTATATATAATACATGTTATATAATATATGCTATTATATATAAATATTGTGTGTGTATATATAAATACATGTAATTACATTCTTAGCTCTCTCTGGAATTTTCTTACTTAAGACTAGCATTTTGCAGCAATTCCTCATAAGTTTTGCCATAAGCTAATATTCTGAAACAGACATAAACTTACATCTCCTCCTTGGTTTCACTTTTTCGCCAATTAGCAAAAACTCACATCAAAAGTTATGAACTCAAAACCTTGTATGCAATAGGCAGAATTATAAGTCTTCTACTAAAATGGCCACATTCTAATCTCTGAATATGTTCCTTATGTGAAAAAAAGACTTGGTGAAAATGATTAAGTCAAAGGACCTTGAGCTGAAGAAAGTATCTCAGATTATCCAGAGGAGCCCATATAATCAATCCCAAAGGATCTTTAAAAAGAAGATTTTTACCCAGGCACTGTGGTGCATGCTTGTAATCCCAGCAACTCAGGAGGCTGAGGCAAGAGGATCAAAGGTTGAGGCCCTAAGCAACTTAGGGAGATTGTCTCAAAAAATTTTAAAAATTAAAAAAAAAAAAGAACTGGCGATGTAGTTCAGTAGTAATATGCTTTTAAGTTCAATTTCCAGTACCAAAAGGAAAAATAAATGTTCCTGACTGTGGTGAGAGGAGTATTTGACTATAGAATAATGGCAATTGTTATGTAACATAGCTGATGTTGAGGAGGAATGATAATTTTTTCCTCTAGATTGTAAGCAGCATCTAGAAATTGAAAACAGTAAGGAAACAGAGACTCTACAAGGAGTGTCACTCTGTGGGTACCTTGATTTGATCCAGTAGAACCAGGTTGAGTTTCTAGCCTATGGAACTATATAATGCATAATAGTGTTTTAGTACTAAACTTCTGCCAACTTTTTATATCAGCCATAGAAAACCATTACAGGTAACATCTGGAGTTTGTTTCTTTTTTCAATTCAAGATTTTATCATATAATTCTGTCTGTGAATTAGATGCAAAATACACAGGCCAAATATTTTCATTTGAAAAACAGAAGTGGCTTTAATTTTTTATAATTGGATTTAGCTTTTTTCTTGAATCTATTCTTTAATTTGATAGTAAACTTAATCTGACCATTTACAGGCAAATTTAGTCAAATGATCACCCCTTTGTTTACAATTAATATATGCTTATTAGTCATTTGTGATTTTTCTCATGCATAAATTGACACTATCTCATCACTTTTCTGTTTTTCTATTTATTTTTCATTGTTATTCTGAAGGCTTATACATAAAATATTAATTATTTTTCTCTTTGGTGCAGAAGTCAATAACATTACACTATTTTGCTCCTTGTGCTTTTGTAGAATATGCAAAATTGTGATAAAAAACATTTGAGTTTGCGTAGCCTATGTTTACACTCTAGTTGTCTTCAATTACTTGAGCAGATGAATATTTTAAAAATATTTTTAGTTATACATGGACACAGTGTCTTTGTTTACTTATTTTTATGTGGAGCTGAGAATCGAAACCAGTGCCTCACATGTGCGAGGCAAGCGCTCTACCACTGAGCCACAACCTCAGCCCTGATCATATGAATTTTAAGCTTAACATGAATAAGATTTGTTTAGCCTTAAGCCCAATTTTGGGAGTTTTACTTTCTATAATTGTACATTTGCAATATCATATGAATTAATGATGTAGAAATATTAAACATAAAAATTTTAGTTGGGTATGGAATTTGTGAAAACTCAACAAATAGTGAATCACTGGAAATGTTTAATATCAAATTAAGAGTTAATGAGGCAACTTAAAATTACCGAGAAAAATTCTTAAAAATGCAGAAGAAACTTGCACTCAAATTTCAAAAAAAAAAAAGAGTTCTAAATACTTACACTATTTTTTAAACAAACTAACTGGAAATTAAACAAGATGATTTAGGTTTATGCTGTATAAGAAGCCACCTGGAAATTACTACATACCAGTCATGTAAAAACAGAAATTGTTGTCTTGAGAAAAATTAATGAGTATGTATTTGTAAACTTTATATTGAAATAATAGGTTTAATTCCTACTCATAGTTCTAGTATGAGCATCTTCATATTTATTTATCTTGAATTACTTTTTAAATTAAAAGATTCCTCAATGTGGTCATATAAGAGAGCTCACACTCTAATATTTTATGCATGGTATTAACACTGGCAAAGGCAAATAGCTTAATGATACAGACTAAAATCCCAAAGTTAGGCCTATATAGGAGAATATGGTATATAAAAGAGTTGAAATCAGCATGGTGAAAAAATTACTTATGACGTGCAAAAACAAAACAAAAAAATCTACCTTACACTGAGTGTATGGCTACAAAGCTTAAAATGGTGTCACTCGGCTATCTAACTCCCTTATAACATCTTCATTTCCATTAGAAGCAACTGTTAGTTCCAAATAAAATCAAAATTGAGAAAGAATTATAAGATGAACTGAAGGTAGAGAAGATTAAAATTTAGTGGTCATAATCTTAAACTATTATCACAATATAACTAATCCATACATTACTATACTCAATCACTGAAGCTCTTTAACAGAGTACAATGTATCAGGCCTCTGTGACTCTGTGCATATTCTCTCCTCAGTCACTTCTTATAGTACACTTTCCTCGATAAAAGTTATGCAAAATCACTGACCATAATTCAGATTCTACTATACATTATTTTCCATGAAGTCTTCTACAACTCTACTAAACTACACGTTCATTCATGCCTAATTTTGCAAATGAATGTCTATCCTCAACAATGTAGGAAAAATATACTGGACTCTACCCTTGCTTTTTCATAGAACAGAGATTTAATGTCAGCAAGAGCAAGCCAAAACCAAAAATTACTATCCTTACTCAGGATACCACTGGTAGAGCTGGGATGACATTCAGAGAAAAATGAGCTGCTGTCTCTGACCCTAGCTGCAGAGCTTTTTCCCACTGGGAGAGGCAGATCATAAGAAGAAAGCCCTGTAGCTCCTTCTAAAAATGATTTTATTTGGAATAGAGGACAGGAAAATATACACCAAAGGATACTGGTGAAAAAAAGATAATTTTTGGTGGTGAGTAACTACCAGGAGGCTGGTAGCTCTATGACTATATCCAAGAAATGGCAATAAATAAATAAATAAATAAAAGGTGGAAATTTAAAAGACTGAGCTTGAGAGTGATAAATCTAACAAGAAGCCTCCAGAGGGAAAAACAAGATGTAAACACTGACTATGAATCCCATGCCTGCAAGCAGAACCAACTTTAATTCAATCAGTCTATAGAGCAATTTATGATCTAAAGCATTGTTAAGTACAGTAGATGTCAGCTAACAATTAGGAATTCTCAGTTTGTTGTGGTACTAAGACAGGCAGTCCAGTCTGAACCAGAATAGGTGTATCCAGGGAAAGGGGTGGGAAGGAAGTCTAGGGGAAAGTTCCTCTCCAGGTTTGCACCAGGTGAGAAACAAAATCAGAGGGTGTAATCTGCAAGGAAAGTCGACTTCACTGAACTAATCCAGATATGTGACTAAAATACAAGGAAATAAGACCACTGCAGTAGCTAGGTCTCCAGCAAAGAGAGGGGAAGAGTCAATATATGGTTACTACAGTCTTACCTAAAATATCCACTGTTGGATAAAATATTGAGAAGTGTGAACACACAGGATCATCTGATTGTATATGAGAAAAAAAATAAGGCAAAAATAAGGCAAGAGAAACATCTATTAAGGGGACCCTAGTGTTTGACTAAATGGATCAAGGCTCCAAGCAGTGATTTTAAGCATAGTTAAAGAAATTAAGAACACTATGATTAAATGAACTAAAAAATGTGTTAAGACAATATATTGTGAATGAGTAGAATTAATAAAAAGATAGAAATTATTTAAAAAGAAGAAAATTGAAATTATGTTTGAATTTTTTTATTTTCCTCAGTTTTAAGTATAATAACTGAAACGAAAATTTACTAGAGGGAGGCCTTGTAATAGATTTGGACAAGGAGGAAAAGTGAGCAATCTAGAGGGTTTACTTGCAAAGATTATACAACCTGAAGAGCAGAGAGAAAAAAAGAGAAGCATAGAAAAAATGTTTGAAAACATTAAGCCTAAAACTTTCAAATGAAAACATTAATGGACTTATTCAAGAAACTTGATGAGTCAAGTTTCACAACTCATTTGAATTCTGGAGCACGCCAGTAAGAAAGATGTTTGAATATTCCTTTTATAGTTTGGAACATTCGGGAAAGAAAAATTACCTATCCTGTCCAAGAAGGTATAGCTGTAAAGAGGTGGAGCTGACATTCAAATTTAGATATGTCTGATCTGTCTAATCATAAAGTTTAAACTATTTGCTACCATACTAATTATGGTAGGGCAACGGAATATGGTAGAGCAATATAATACATTATTAAAATTTTATGTAATTTCAATTTTTTCTGGAGCTATTGACTGAGAAATACATGGGCTCAGTTCTTCATCTGGAAACCAGAGATGCTCCTGCTCTTCATCTTTTGAGGGGATTGCTTATGTAGAATGTAGTCGAGAAATTTATAAATGAAGATGCACAATACCATTTGACCTTTACATCTGAAATGTAAATCCTTGTCCACATTGAATTAACTTTAAATATCAAATTTAAGTTAAAGACCTATGCTAGTTGTTTTGGGAAATCCAGAATGAAATTTGCTGTATAAATATGAATGAATAACTGAATGAATGAATAGGAATGAATGAATGAATACAAGGAGGAACAAATTAATTATTATGAGGTTCTGCATAAATAGGTATAATTTATAAAAAGTCACTTAGATTAATTTTAAAACATTCCATACAGCATAGCCTTAAATTTACAGTAAAGAAATGTGTTGAATTTGTTGCTGCATTAAAGTATGACAGGTCATTTTTCTATAATGTAGTCATCATAAATATTTTAGCTTCAGATAAATCTTTGAAGGCAAAGCAACATTTTCACATTTGGATAGAATAAAAAGGAATGTTCTGTCAAACTGTATTCATAGGAGTATAAAGAAAATAAAGAAATTCTTTGTTTCTATTTCTTAAATTTTTTAACTTACTCTGTATAAAGGACAATTACTCTGAAGTTAAAATTAATTTATTTTAATTTTGAATTTCTTACCATTAAGTACACTGAGGTTCTGCATTGTGACTTTTAAAAATATATGTTATTAAAATGTTTATGCATGTTTAAAGTAACTACTGAAATAAACCACTTTGGAATACAAAGAGAAGTTGCAACATTATTAAAGATACTTCTAAATTACATTTTCTACTTCTGTAATCATATAAGCATATGTTCTTCATAATGATAGTCATCAAGCTAATGTAGATGTATAATTCATTTTGGAAATTAGCCACAGTCCCATCAGCTCTGAACACAGAAACTCAGACATAAGAATACATTATTCTATGTAGAGGGATAATTAGTATGAGTAGCCCTTTATGTTAAATCTTAAAAATAAACAAACAAAATATTGCAGTCTCACATAGATTTATCACTGAAATCAGGTATTGTGTCTATTTTACATTGTTAATTTTTATTTTGTTTTATTTATATGTAGTTTTACTCATTTTTTATTTCAGTTCTATGACATCAATAAAAGTGATATCCAGTAACATTTCCTGAAACAAACCTGATGCAAATCTTTTTCAAGATTATTTTTATTACAATATTGTTTTAAGAACAGTTGTGACATGAGATCTACTCTTTTGAAAGATCTTTAAGTGTACACCACAGTATTTTTACTATAGGCATAATAATATATGTATTTCTAGTAGTTATTTATTTTGTATAACTGAAACTTTATACTAGTTAGTTAATAATCCAGAATATTTAAGATGATTTCTAAAGGTATCTCACAATCATATTCCTGAATATTTTTATAAAAAAATGACATAATGAATGTTCCTTTTATAATTTCATATCAGTGTGCAAAACTCAGTTTAAAAAATTGCATTTTTACATGTTAGAAACTATGAATGTCTGGTAGAAAAAAGACAATAAATATAAGATAAAATACAATATTCTAGCAAAAGAACTCTGATTACATTGACTATTCTCTTATGACTTGGTCTGATTTATTTCTAGTCCTTATTTTCATTCAATTTCTATGGTTTGGGACAAGGTTTATAGCTTTTGGCAGAAGAAAAGCAGTGACAATGACTTAGGGGAAACTTAATCTCATGAAAGAAATAAATGCTTGTCAATCAAGAAGTTTTAACCTTTACTACATTTTGACCTTTACATTTTCAAGGTGAGCCTCTTATTTGGAAAAGAGTAACACAGAACTCCACAGGATGCTCTATGATCAATACAATCAACAGACCTTCACACTGTATGTTTAAAGGTATTAAGAAGATAAACAAACACTTCAGAATTTTACCAGTTGGAACAATTCTGTATTGGATGCTTGCCTCATTTGGGAATTTGCAATTGATCTTTATCCTGAACTCAACAGTATTATTCTCAATAACTACAAAAGGAAAAAAGAGGTATGTAGCTAAATGATAGCAAATGTTTTCAAGTTTAGATTTGATGGTAACTTGGATATTTACTATAAAAATGACAAGCAAAACACAAGGAAAGCCAAATATTTTTTTCAAAATTGAATTTACATTCATATTTTCTTTATTCATCTATTAAAATATTTTTGAGTGCCTGCCATGAATAAGTGACTGTTCTATTACTTATAACAATGAAGAAAATATAGGTTGTCTTTCCCTTTAGATCTTATAACCTATTTCAGAGATCAGTGTTGTATCTCTCATGACACTAAATACGTAACAAAGTTTTGATAATAATTTGAAGAAAGATGTGCAGGAGCATATGATAAGATGTCCTTACCTGTCCTAGATGGAACTTATTCAAGGAAGTATTTTTGAGCTCTCCTAAAAGATGAAAAGAAAATAACTAAGTAGGAAGTATGTGATTTGGGGGATCAGCTGGATTTAGGAGTGAAAGGAGGGGAGAAAAGGAGTCCCAGAAAACAGCACATAAAAGTCCAATATTCCTGATAGAGGAAGGAACATGTCACATCAGAAATAAATTTCCATTTCTTGCACAATTTTTTATACTTTTGTCCAATATGTCTATATTTTGTGGGCTTTGTACACCAAATTCATTGTTACTTTTTTTTTTTTTTTTTGGTACTGGGGATTGAACTCAGGGGCACTCGACCACTGAGCCACATCTCCAGCCCTATTTTGTGTTTTATGTAGAGACAGGGTCTCACTGAGTTGCTTAGTGCCTTGCAATTGCTGAGGCTGGCTTTGAACTCGCGCTTCTCTTGTCTCTGCCTCCTTAAGTGCTGGGATTACAGGCATGCTCCACCGCACCTGGCTTACATTGTTACCTTTATCTTGAACTTTTATCTTAAAAGCATGAAAATACTTAATGTATGTCAGTGAATTCATTGATCCTGCCACCCACTCTCCATCACTTTCTGAACTCATCTTTCTTCTGGTATCATTTATCTTTTTTCTAATGATAATTATTTTTTTTGTTCTAATTAGTTATACATTAGAATGCATTTTGACATATTATACAAAAATGGAGTATAACTTCTTATTCTTCTGGTTGTACATGTTGTAGGAATCAAACTGGCTATGTAATTGTATATGTCCATAGGCTGATAATCTCTGATTTATTCTACTATCCTTCTTACACCCACATGTCCTCCCCTTCCTTTGCTCCCCTCTACCTAATCCAAGCTACCTCTATTTTCCCTAGCCCCTCCTCATTATTCTTAATTAGCACCAACATATCAGAGAAAACATTCAGCCTTTGGTGTTTTGAATTGACTTATTTTGCTTAGCATGGTATACTAAGCATGAGATTCTCCAGCTCCATCCATTTACTGGCAAATGCCATAATTTCATTCTTCTTTAAGGCTGAGTAATATTCCATTCTGTATATATATACCACAATTTCTTTATCCATTCATCTATTGAGGGGCATCTAGGTTAGTTCCATAGTTTGGCTATTATGAATTGAGCTGCTATAAACATTGATATGGCTTTGTCACTGTAGTATGCTTATTTTAAATCCTTTGGGTATACACCGAGGAGTGGGATAACAGGGTCAAATGGTGGTTCCATTCCAGGCTTTCTGAGGAATCTCCATATTGCTTTCCATAATAGTTGTACCAATTTGCAGTCCCACCAGAAATGTACAAGTGTACATTTTCCTCTACATCCTCACCAGTATTTATTGTTGCTTGTATTCTTGATAAGTACCACTCTGTCTAGAGTGAGATGAAATATTCGAGTAGTTTTGATTCGTATATCTTTAACCGCTAGAGATGTTGAACATTTTTTTCTTGTATTTGTTGATTGATTGTATTTCTTATTCTGATTTCAGTAACTTCTTTTAGCATTTTTTTATTGAGAATGTCTTCTGAAATAACTTTTTTATTTTGTCTTCATTAAGTGTTTTAATAGTTTAGTTTTTCAAAGATATTTGTGATTACTATAAAATGCAAATAGATGTTTTTCCCTTTCTGTTATTTAAAGATATTAGTCAACAATCTTTTGCCTTGCTTTTTTATATCTAATATATATATTTTTTAATTTTAGGTTGACATTGTTTTCTACATATGGAGTGTTTGGATTTTGTTGTCTGCCCTTAAGGAATTTTAAATTTGTTTCCACACATACTATAAGTTTAAATTACTCTAAGATCAATTGAACTTCATTTTATTGTCTATTAGTTTAGAGCTAGTGTATCACAGTGCTAGTTTATACTTGATTTTGTGATTAAGGTGTGATCTTTCTGGGATCCCTAATGATCACTCAGTTATTAAAGTCTAGGGCCAGTCTTGACTCATTCCTTTGCAAACCACGTGCAAGTCCCTGAGTTCAATTCCTGGCACTACATAAATAAACAAAAATTAAATAAACAATAAAATAAAAATTTAAAAATCAATGGAATTTCAATTATTAATATAATTTCACCTAACACATGTGCATAATAATGTTTATAAAATACTCTGGGGACATGTTTGCAGATTTCTATATAATTCACTGTCTTTGGTACTCGGCCTCACAAATTTCAACCACATTTCTCCCTCTTCTTAACAGAGTGACTTTCATTCCTTCTGGGTTCCAACTTTCTTTCCAGAGTCCTTTTTTTTTTCTGTACCAGGGATTGAACCCAGGGCTTCTTAACCACTGAGCATATCCACAGCCTTTTTTTCTTTTTTTCTTTTCAGACAGGTTATGTCCAAGTGGCTTAGGGCCTTGCTAAGGTGCAGAGACTGGCTTTGAAATTGTGGTATTCCTGCCTCAGCCTCCAAAACCACTGGGATTACAGGTATGCACCACCACGCCTAGTTCATAGTTCAAAATTTTAATCTTGATCAAAACCCAGAAATACTGCTATGGTCACCTAATTTAATTTTATTCTCTCAGTTACCACAGTTCTGTACTGCCTAAAAATTGCCTACAGATACCTAAAAATTGTTGGTTGGTATACATTGTTTAATACTATAGATTTTACAACAGCATACTAAGTTCTATGCCACTAGCTTCTCTATAGACAAAAGACTTAATGCTTTGTCTTTACATTGTTTACTAGTAGTGCTGCTATAGTAATGACTTATTAAATCTTAGCAGAAATCAAGAGTCTATTATTTTTGCTTCAGTTGAATATTGTTTCATGTCTTGAAAAATGTCTCTAATATACAACATATGACCAAGAATAAAAATACTTAAAAACTAGCCAGGCATGGTGGCACATGCCTGTAATCCCAGTGGCTCAGGAGGCTGAAGCAGGAGGATCATGAGTTCAAAGCCAGCCTCAGCAAAAGGAAGGTGCTAAGCAACTCAATGAATCCCCGTTTCTAAATTTAAAAAATGCAAAATAAGGCTGGGAATGTGGCTTAGTGGTCGAATGCCCCTGAGTTCAATGCCAAGTACCAAAAAACAAAAAAAACCACAAAACCTTAAAAACTGTATTTTGATCAAAATCACCAAGTTGATAGTTTCAAATGGTTAATATAAAAATGTAATAAAGAGGCCAATCAATAACTACTGATATACTCAGTATATTAATTATAGCTATATAATTTTAAGTGTTCTTTTTCATTAGAAATAGAAATGGAAATAGGGAAATAACCACATATTAACTACTTAGGATCCTCTAACCTATAGTTTAAGAAATATAGACCAGATGACCTTCAAACATACATGTACAAATTCATATATACATATATATGTGAATATATATAATATATAGCATGTGATCTGAATTATATATTTTAAATGTATAGATAATTAAAGACAGGTGTATGTGTTTCTTATAAGTTTTCTCCCCCTACTTCTTACAACTATGACTCAGATTCTCTATGTATACAATTTCGGTAAAATGATTTACTTGTTAATCAAAAATGATATGATGTTGTAGTTGTCCAAAAAAAATTTCAATACAACTTTTCAGCTTTACTTTCAATAAATTTCATAAACTCATCCAAACTAGAAACTTCATGGTTTCTCCCATGAGAAACACTAGCACAATGATGTGAAAGTAAAAATATTGATAAGATATTGAGAAAATCAACTTGGGAATAGAAAACAGAAAAAATATTATACAGGTTCTTCTTTTAAAACTAATTTCTCATACAAATCAACTATCTCTGCAGCTAAAATTGTGCTTGTTGATATTCACACTATTTATAAAGCTGTCATAATAATTTCTCAAATGTTACTTAACATTAAGATTGATAAATGCAACTGTATTAAAATATTCTTCTGGATATACTTTTATCATGAAATAAATTTTAATATTGAGTTCCAAGGCAAAGAAGGAAAAATGAAAGTCTACATATAATTCTAAAAATAATAATTTTTCAGTGCTTAAATTCTATATATCCCAACATACACACAAACAATAAAGTCAAAATTAGGAGACATTAAATGAATTTTGTTGACCTCTCAGAGGTCCTTCTTCCATGCTTCCTGTCGTTTCAATCAATTCTTTTCCAACAATTTCCAGCTGTACAGTTATGATCAACACAAATATATACACTTAACACCTACACCTACATGTAATACCCAAATGTATTCTGCTTAGAAATACACCTATAAATAATGCTTAGGTGCTTCCAGTTTTTTAAATAACGTAGTTTCAGTGTGTTCTTAATGTCACCTGGCTGTTCAGTAAAAAGGGCCTATTCTTCCAAGTCCATACTATGTACTTCTTAAATACTTCTTCCTGCTCTTATTTAGACAAGGTGCTCATTCTGCCAGCATTTCCCAATATAACAATCTCAACCAGCAATTGAAAGAGCACTGATTTTATTAATCAGTATAACACTAAGGTGTAAAAGACTAATGCCTTGAAATTAAAGAATAATATTTAAATTTCCTTTATTAATACAAAAGAACGTATCTCTAGAAGAAGATCATTCAAAATGCAAAGTGAATTGTGAATTATAAAA